>JAJKFJ010021395.1:0-30000 GCA_027382625.1 Tetmemena sp. SeJ-2015
GCTCTTCAAAATTTTAAAAATTTTAATTAAAAGATGGAACAGCTAAGAGAAAGTAAAACCCTTAGCAAACACAAGCTAAACTAATTTTTGGAACAGCAACCAAACAAGATGCTGTTTTGCACTAAGTGAAGGGAGAGCTCCTGAATTTGAGCTCGAAAAAGAGATCTCTGTTTTTTAAATTGTCAAGCCAAGATTGAAAGTCGGGGGCGTTTAAATTTCGCACTTGATGTCCTCTTGTTGCTGCTCAGGATAATTGATGAAAAGACACATTTTGAATGCGAGTAATTCAACGACAGTTCAAATTTCCCTCAGAGCCTCAAGCGGCCATCAAGGAAGTCCACTCAGAAAAACCTAAGATCTTATGAAGATTAAAAGGGGAAACGGTTGCTATCCTTCCCAAACTTAAGCAACATTTCTCCCTGTTCCTAAAAAAACCATGGAGAAGGCAATGGCTGAGTTCGTAAGTGAGGATAAAAAATTTTAAAGAGGGTCCCAGCTAAGAGCAAGCACAAACCCTTGACAAGGTTAAACAAAAAAGGGAAAGCAAGAGGAGAAGAGGGGAAGATTGAGTTAGAATCGAACCCTTGTGTTTGGGTCAGTAAAGTTTCAGTAGCTCAAAGCAAGACCCCATCTTGAAGTTGTAATTTTTGAGGAGTGTGTTCAAAATTCCCCCACCTTGCGATGCGAAGGAAGAGAACCATATAAAGAAGAGTATGCTTAAAGCCCTTCCCTTACAATACCAAAAAAAGGGAAAGAAGGTCTTGAGTTGCGAAGAACTACAGTGTTGGAAAGCGAGGGAAAAAACTTGAGAAAACGTTCTTCACTTTGGTGTTCTTACGATCATGATTAAATCGCCATTCGCCTTCTAATGGGAGATCACACAAGGAATTTCTCAGCACGGGGCGAAACAAGTACTAGTTCTCTATTTCACTGACCTTAGAGGAGTGATGGAGTTGCATTAGTTGGGATTCTGCACAGAGATCTCAAGCCAGAGAAATCATGATAAATTTTGAACCGCAGAGCAAATTCAAGACTTCAACAAATTTAAGAAGAAAAACATTGAGGAAGCACGGTGCAAGAACTGCAGGCTCTTTCCCCTGAGACAGACTTGGCTCAACGGTTCAGTGCAGTGGGGCTTTGGGCTATAGTTGCAATCATCTTGAATCGATATGAAACCAGAGAATACTACTAGTGTGAAAATGAAAATGATGCAAAAAATTCGCAAAAACATTGTAAGTAACAAGGGATCAAACCTTTTTAAAGTTAGTAAACAAAGTAAATTTTCAAGCAACCCATGAAACCCCAAACCAGTTATCTGAGATAGAGGAAGCCCCTTAAATTAAAATTTAGAGAATATGGAAGATCAAGGTCACCTTCCCGAAAACTTTGATGCCTGTTTAGGGTTTTAAATTTAGCATGATTATAAGTATTAATAAAGAAATTAATTTCACAAAATTTTTTTCATTTCTTAATATTTTTGGTTTTTTTTTAAAAACGGGGATTTTTTTTCTATAATTAAGAATAAATTTTTTTAAAATATTTAAAAAAAATAATTCCTATGGATGCTAAATTTTTAAAAGGACTATTATTGAATCTTTTCATAAAACTTAAAAATTTTATGGTTAGATTCTAGTTTTAGCAGATAGCGAATTTTTAGATTTCGATGTGAATAATTCAGTAATTAAATATCTAAGCAATATTAAAAAGATTGAGATTGAAATTTCAATT
Source organism: Tetmemena sp. SeJ-2015 (assembly GCA_027382625.1). Lineage (NCBI taxonomy): Eukaryota > Ciliophora > Spirotrichea > Sporadotrichida > Oxytrichidae > Tetmemena > Tetmemena sp. SeJ-2015. The sequence continues at coordinate 1,729 of JAJKFJ010021395.1, forward strand.
GGGGACGAGATACTTGAGTAATTCAATTAGATAAAGTGCACGAAAAACTTTTGGCTAGAATTCGATTTAATTAATTTGGGAGATTTAACATATATAACATCTTAGTTCTAAATTTACAATAAATTGGTAATGTTCTTTGATCCAGAATTAAACCTAATAAAATTTAAAAAATAATTAATTTTGGGGTTAAAAAGAATAAACACTAAACTAAAAAAAAAATTAAAATTTTGGGTAAAATTATTTCAAAAATTTTCAAAATTCTAGGAAAAAAATTTAAAAAATAAAAAAGATTTTTAAATAAAAATGAAAAACTTAAAAATTAAAAAAGATATTTTTCAGAATATAAGGTTAGACTTCCTTGCCAGCTTTAAGATTACTCTTGTAAAATTGAGGATTAAATAGGCAATTGCACATACTGGAAAAAAGCAATTATAATAATAGATCAATACCAAAAAGGAAAATAATTATTTTGAAATCATCTAGCATTTTCGAAGGCAGCTAGTAACCTTAGATAAAGTTTAATTTTTTGTAGAAAAGATTCGGTACATTTGAGAGAATAAAATAAGTTATAATCCTAATTAGTTTAAATTAACTTCATTCAGGTTTCACTTTTTTTTAAAAATAATTATTTTGTTCATTTTATATTTAAATTTAAGCTTTTTTAAGTTTCCATATTTTTTAGAATTTTCTAATGAAGCCTCGAATTTTTAAAATTTTTTTATACTAAAATAAATTTAAAAATTAATTAAATTATTATTTGAAAAAATGTGACAAATTTGAGGCAGTTAAAGTGTATCCAAATTAAATTATTATTACCATTTGATTCAGTATAAAATTTTAAGGACTTTTTATCCTTTCTACTTTTGTGTGGGAGCTTGTCAAGTGTTATAATCAACTCAAGATTTAATAGAGAAAATTATGAAAATGATGAGGAGAGTGCGTGAGATCATTACTGAGAAGTGCAACGTTTTTAAAGAAGAAACTCATATTTATTTTTAATGACCTATCGATATAAGCCTCATATTGAATTACAAACCTCACATTTGAATGGCAAGCATTTTGCAACTTTTAATTATTTATTTTAATTTAATTCAGATTTTTATTTAATTTCAACTATATTAAAGAAAAATTTTGTCTAAATAATTTTTTTAAATAATTTATTTTTTCTTTTTTTTTCCCAAACTTGATTTATTGTTAAATCTTAAATTTTGTTTGGTGTTAATATGTTTTAATTGATAAAAAATGGAATAATCAATTAAAACAGTTATATTGATGGTGGCGTCCTGATAAACGCGTGTGATTCTTTTGTAAATTTCTCTTAAAAAGATATATTTTTTTAAAAATAAAATATGAATTTAAGATTTTGATTAATTAATATATTTCAACAAAAACAGCAATTATAAGTTTATTTATTAATCTAAATCTTTTAGCAGTTTTTTAGTTTTATTAACCATAAAGTAAATATTTTAATCCTAGGAAATTTAAACTCAATTATTTAGAGAGGTCTTATAATTAGCTCTTAATTTAAATTTTAACTGTTGAATAATACTGGATTTCTACTATATTACGAGCTAAATTCTTTGCAACTACTTTAACTAAATTATCCATTTGAGTAGAGATTCAAGAGTATAATTTAATGCCCACTGAATTAATAACTATTATAAATTTCATAAAAGTTTACGTTTTAATTTTAAATTTTTGTAGATAATAAAAATTATGAAGATTGATCTCTATAAATCCAGTTGCATTACAATTAATAAAATTATCATGTCTCTTGATATTGCTTAATTAAACATTAAATATGTCTTAATTACATTAATAATAATTATTAATTTTTTCTAATTAAAGAATAAATATTGTTTGAAATATATATGAATATTTAGAAATAGCTTATAAAACTTTGAGTTTTATAATTTTATTAAAATAGATAATGTAATTTACAAAATACATTAGAATATCAGTTTACTGTTATTTAGAGCTATCATTTTTAGCTTCCAAGATTGGAATGCTAAGTAGCAGAGAAAGATAAATAGTCCAAACTTCTCAAATACTTCAAGAGAATAAGTATGAGATTTAGTTCTAAGCTCAAATAGAATACTGTTACAAAAAATAGCTAAAAGAAAAGAAATTGAAATAGAAACAAATTCAAATAAAGAGAGTGCCATTATTGCTCTAGTTATTCAATCATCTAAATGTAAATAAGTATAAAAACATGCAAAAGAGTCAGGAGTTCGCTTATAATAAACTTATCTAGACACTTTCATCAGCAGAGCGAAAAATTCAGCTCAATCTAGATTTCAATGGTGATGCAAATGGGTTCATAAGTTTTGCAAATAAAATAGCTAACCCAAAACTCTTCATCAAAGAGGTCACCCTCAACAGAGTAAGTATAAGCTTTTATGATTTCTAGTAGCTGTTTTACAGATGCGAGAAAATTCATCTTCCGTTCAGTAATATTATCTAGTCTTAGAGCTAATTTAAAAATAAGGAAGAAACGTAGAACTTCATAACAAAAAATCTTGATTTTTCATTCTGTTAATTTTCTTTCAAGTTGAATAAAAAATAGTTGAAAGCCTTAGAAAAATGCTTTAGCACCCTCGATGCCATAACACTTAGTGACGATTAGTGGATTTATCAAGAGTAAGAAAACTTGATTCCTCGAAATTTAAAAGAACTTGGATTTTACATCGGTCATTAGAGAAATATAGTCTTCAATAAGAATAAATTCGAAGTGTTTGTAAATAGATTTGTCAACTTAGAAGAGTTCCACATCAGATCAGTTTCTCACAATCTCGATTATGGAGATATGATGCAAACTGTTTTGGACAGGCTTTTTCGAAAATAAGTTGAAAAGATGAAAAAATTCTCGTTTCAAACTGACTCTGATAAGTGTAGGACTCTGACAGATGTATTGGAATGGGTGGATACTTTGGATCATAGTAAAATGATAGGGACTTGCGTAAAATTTTAATTCAGCTAAGTTGGAATTGATTAAGCATTTTATGAGTTTGATGAAGAGTAGAGTGCATTATAGAAAAAATAAAATAAGGAGTTTTATGGGACATGCTTGAAGAATCTGCATCCAGTGTTTGCAAATAAGTACAAGTTGACCTTGTATGATGAACCTGATAATAATTACTTATTTTATATTGAGATAGCTGATAAACAAAGCAATTAAAAAATTTGCTCAATTTATTCAGATAATTTCCCTTTTGATTGAATAAAAACTTCTCATTAAATTTTTCTAATTAAAAAAGGTAGTTTTAATAGCAATTAAAAGTATTTTTCATTTTACTTTTATTACTGCACTTAAATGAATTAGTATAAAATTCCTTATTTTTTAAATCTAGATTACAACTTATTATTATAGTAGGAATTTAAATTAAAATCGGTGATTGGTTAAAATAATTAATGGAGAGTTGCAACTTCGTGCCAGTTGAAGTCGTAGATTCACTCTTGATCTGTGACTTGTTCGATAGCCCATAAAAAAAATTAATATGAGCTTCTTCTTTAATCATCTTCACAGCATTAAATTAGAAAGTTAAAATTCAGGACGCACACGACCGGCACTAGTCACCGGTTGCCCTTTCCCTGAAGGCTTTCTGGTTTGGTAATCCATTGGCTGGTGGGTGAGTGCTAAAATAAGGCAAGGGATAATGGCAGCCGAAGCCCTGGGGAAGGTGGTTGAGCTGCTCACCGGAGAGATAATCTAAGGTGAGTGGTTCCCACTCACCTTCCTAATCCTGTTAGGCGTGGAGGGACGAGATCTATGGCAAACACTCAGTCAAGCAGCTGGACAGCGAAGCCAGACGCTACGGAGCAGCGACTTGCTCTCGGTCCGAAGCTACCTGATTTTTTTCTCCTTTTTAGGTTTTTTTGGATGGTCTGCAGAAGCCGGGGGCTTCTGCTCAGAATATGAGGTGGGTGCCACGTGTTTAATATCCCTATTCGGCTGGTAGGTTTTTGTGCGTCAGATAAGTGCGTCACAGCAATATCATTGACGTCACGGCCTATCTTATTTATGCCGGGGGCCCTTTAATTCCCTTAATTATTATTATCATCTTCACAGCATCTCTCAGCAGCGAGATATGACTTATGCACTTTTCATCATCCTCATCATCGTCCTAATTAAAATTTTGTGTCTCTTATAACTATTTACTGAGCGCTTTAATACAAAGTTACAAAGATAAAAAGATCTTAGAATTTAATGCTGAATCGAATAGTGTAATAATTATTTAAATTAATTTTAATCCCCTTATTTATTCTATTTTAATTTAATTTTTTTTAATACTCTTTTTAATTAAAATTTTCTAAACTATAATTAAAAATTTTCGCTACATTTAAAAAATTAATCTTTTAAAATTATTTGAATTTTAGAAAAGCATAAAAACTTTGGTTTTATAAATTTTTATAATTTAATTAATTTAAAAAAAAAAAAGAATATCGCGTTATTTGATTATCCTGTCTATTTCAAAAAAGGAATTAAGAAGCAAAATTAAAATCCAAACTTTAAATACTTTAAGAGAATAAATATGAGATTAAATTTGAAGATCAAATGGAAACTATTTAAAAAAGGCCAAAATAAAGTAACATAATTTAAAAAGGGCCTTTAATGCTCTAGTTACAATCATCTCAAACAAATTACCACAAAGATATGAAACATAGTCAGAATTCCTTATAATAAACTTATTAGGGTCTTAAAGCCGCAGAGAGAAAAAATTCACTCAATCTTGATTTCAATTGTGATGTAAATGGGTTCATAACCTTTGCAAATAAAATAACAAATCAAAATCTCAATTTCAAAGAGGTGACACTCGACAGGGTAAGTATAAGCTTTTAGGATTTCTAATGACTGTTTTACTGATGCGAGAAGATAAATCTACAGTTTTATTATTAGTTTAGAGATAATTTAAAAATTGAAAATGAAAGAGGACTTAAAAGCCTTATTTTTATTTAGAATTTTTTTGATAAAAAAAAATGTTGGAATCTTTACAAAATGCTTTACCCCCTCTGTTTAAAATTTATATAAATGGATTTTAAGGTAAAAATTTGATATCGAAAAAAAACTTTTTTCAATGAAAAAAACTTCTTAATAAAAAAACAAATTATTTGTAAATAGGCTTAAAAATTTTAAGTTTTTCATATAAATCTTCTTAAAAATTAGATTACGAAATATATTGTATCAGTTCTAAGCAGGTTTTTTCAAAAATAATTCAAAGATAAAGAATTTTTTTTTAAACTGACTCTAGAAAATAAAGGACTCTTACAATATATTGGGAAGGGGTAATATTTTGGATCATAGTAAAAGATGGGCTCACGTATATTATTTCAATTCAGAACAGTTTATAGATAAGCATATTATGCGCTTGATAAAGACCAGACTACCGAAGTGAAAAAATAAAATAAAAATTTTGGGAAACTTTTTGGGAACCACATCCATTATGAAAATAAATACAGGCAAACCAAAATATGTATTATTACTTATTTTATATGAGATAGCTGATAAAGCAAGCAATTAAAAAATTTGTTCAATTTATTCAGATAATTTTCCTTTTGATTGAAAAATTAAGGAAAATCTTATCAATTAATTTTTCAAATTAAAGTGTTAATTTTACTAAATAAAACAATTAAAAGAATTTTCATTTTATTATTATTTTTGAACTTAGAAAAATGAGCTTTTATATATCTTAATTTATGTATAAAGTATATATTGCAATTTTTAATTAAAAGTAATATATAAATTTTTTTATTTTAATAGAATTGCTAAAAATCTAAATTGATATTTAATAAATAATAATATGCTTAACTTTCTAATTTATCTCGCATTATTTTATTATAAATTTTAAACCAAGAATGGTTTTGTAAAGCTAAAAAGCAAAGGAAAAATTATTCAATAAGTGCTTTAGGGGAATTGGAAGAATTTCCTTTTAAATATCAATTGTTTGGTCTGTTTGAACTTTCTCCCAAATAAGATTACATCTATAATATTTAGGATCAAAAGCTCTATCTGGATAAATGGGTGTGAGCCTATATTTCACCTTGGTAATAATTGGGTTTCCTTCAATATTAATTTATTCCTCATCTCCTTCTATCTCAAGATTAGATATACTAGGCTCAATTCTATGAAGATTTGAACTTAATTGTCTGCAATTACTTTTGAAATATTGATAATGGGAGTATTAAATTATGGGAAATCAATTTTTTCTTAAATTTCATATTAAAGCCGAGCCAATAATAATAGCCAGGTTCTACCTTGAAAAGTCCTATTAAAAGTGAGTTTCTGTAAATGAATTCATGCATCTTTAACATCTCTATTGAGTATGGGTTGATTTTATCTAGAATGCATCTTGTCGGATTTTCTTTCAGAAGATTTAGCCCAATAACAAAATATTTTTCTACTAGTTATTTAGAACCAGGTCTTTTTACTTTTTAAAGCAGAAAAAGGGTTTGAATCGAAGGTTTAAAGATAAATAAAAACATTATACTGTCATTTCCAAATTAAATTTCTGGCTCAAAATTTAGATTTAAAATAAAAACAGTCCCTTCATCCTTTACCACTGTTTTTTTATGAAATATGAGAATATATTTTGCACATAGGTAGCATAGACCATATCTATACTAACTAAAATACAGATAAAATTATATTATTCAAGTAATTACACTATTTCTACGCCATTCAAAGGGCCCTACTGAACCGTTACAATGAACTGATAGCCCTCCAGTGTACAGGTTTCACAGAAGGGAGCTTAAAACATTTTGCTAAACAGAGTTTAACAGATAATTTATTTTAATAATAAGAAGGCCTTTTCCGAATATAAATATATATCAAAAGAAAATAAATAATTTTTTTAATCAAAAATATTTTTAAAAAAATAAATTAGGAGTCATATCACTAATCATAAATTAAAATTCAAAATATCTCTAATATAAAATTGGGCAAAGAGATTTTTTATTTATCTTCTCAATAACTTTAATTATTTACCTTTAAGATTTGAAATAAAATATTTAGTTTTTCCTCAAATACATTCGCTGTAATTGATCTTGTCCCCAGAGTTAATAATCACCATATTAAAGTAAAAATGTTTTAGAATCGAATTAATTTGTACCTAATTTCTGTATTGAGATAGCCATTTTAGTTTCAAGCCTAGATATATGAGAAATAATTTTCATGCAGCTTTTGTCGAGAATGTAAACTGTATTTAGCTCGCATGTCTTTTAGGAATTAAATAACCTCAAGATTATTTTGTGATAAAAATGTCTATTGATATTTTGATTTGACAAGATTTCATTAGTGTGGAAATAACTAAATATAGTCTGCATGCTTCCTAGTGACTGTTGAAGTTGCTTACTTATTAGAATGTGATTCATTATCTTTTAGTCATTCTTTGTTAGAGTTAGTTATGAACTCACAAGTTAGTTATTTGCTACAATTTCCATCTTTATTTTCTAAAATAGATCTAATTAATTGGTTGATCATACTTATAGATCCTTTATTATAGCTAGGAAGTAAATGGAAAAATCAAATTAATTTATATATTAAATTAAAATGGAACAAATAAGCTGCAGTTGAAATGTGCACAATTTACAACAATTATTCACATCATCGAGTTCAGCAGGAATTAGAATTTTTAATCCTTGCAACTTTTGTGGTGGCGAGCGCTCACGTTCAGAGTTATAACGACCCAAGTATAGAAGTGATATTGTCTTTAGATAATGACTTTGAATCATCTTACTATTAGCGTGATTTTTTTTAACTTGAACGAATTAACACTAAGGGAAGGAATAATTCAAAAGCCGGGCCCATTAGGCGAACTCAGCCATTAGATTCTTATATCGGTAAAGTCATAAATGCCAATAATAAGTACTTCTATTACGGGCTGTAAAAATTTAAAATATGCAAGAGCCACTCAGAATTATTAAACCTTACATATACATTAAAAAAAGAGAAATGGAGTCTCCATCAGACCCCTACGCTCATCTAAATTTAATTTATAAATCCGACAAGGCCCACTCAGCTATGCTAACCACCCATAATCGAGCGCGACAACTTACACAAAAATCAAAGTAAACTATAGATTCCTGTATTAAAATATTATTAACAATCATTTTCATAGAAACTTATAGATTCTTTCAACATTGCGCACACAGTGTATGGCAAATTGAAGCTACTATACAACTTTTTGGATAGGCTGAAAAATCGATGAGTAGAAGCAAATTTTGAAAAAATTTTTAATCACTTACTCTTAGTGACTTTGATAGTTGTTGGTCGTCTCGTTATGCGTGTGGGTGGGCTGTGAATTACTAGAGCATTAAAATTAATGGCGGTAGGGGGCTTGATGGAGCAAAAAAGCTCCATTTTCGTAATATGTTTTTTAATGTAATGTACAAGGATTGTCCATAATAGTGAGTCTTACGATTTCAAATTTTTTAGCCCTATAAATTTCTTTTGGCGTTTTTTACTTACCGTTATATATCTAATGGCTGAGTTCTAAGATGAATACCCTATTTATAATTATCCTTCCATAGGGGTAATGACCGTCTAAGTGTAAAACCGCGAATCACCTAAATGAGTAACCTATGTTGTTTATAGCTCAGCTGAAGCTAGAGATGCTATGCACGGTGACTTACGGCGATGATCAATAGAAAGAATGAACTAAATTATTGATCCTAAAACAGTCAAATCATACAAGTTCAACATCGGAGATCAGGCATTAATTACAACTCAAGCATATTAAATACGATCTCCCAGAGGAAGATAGAGATTAGGAAATAGAGAGAGATCTATATCCATTTATTAGATTTATGACTAATATTATATTCCCCTCCTAATCTCCCTCATCAAGTATTGGGGTCATCCCCGTAAACTCTCTAATTTACTGCCACCGCAACTAGGGGAGACCAAACAGCCGATCAGCGAGGAAAGACCGGGCGTAATGGCCGACTCACCTCAAAAGCTCCCCGAGCCTCCATAGATATTGCATAGCAAGAAAGGGGAGAAATAAGTTGTGCTATAATATATTCTCTATTAATACTTAAATAGCGAGAATACGTACCCCTAGACAGGCAATCTAAAAGTCTTCTAGGAAGGTGACCTTGACGCTGTCTCATATTCTCTGAATTTATACCTTAAGTGCCTCCTCTATCTCTAGCTAACGAGTGTTTAGGTTCATAGGTTGCCTAGATATTTCCTTAACTTTGTCAAAGGTTCTGATATCTTGTCCAACCTTACAATGTATTGTTGCGAATTATATTGCATCATCCTTCAACTTCAACTAGTCGTATCCTCTGTTTCATATCGCCTCAATGTATCGCTTAACTAAGAACAAATGTCCCACTGACCTCCTGAACCGTTGAGCCAGTCTGTCTCTATGAGGAAGTAGCCTGCCAGTTTCCTGCACGATGCTTCCAATTTTTCTCCCTTACAAACTCTGCTAAGAAGTCTATGAATCTGCGCTGTACGGTTCAAAGTTTTATCACATGATGCTCTTCTTGGTCTTGAGGAGCGTCCGGGTTGACCAGCGAATTCCCACCTCAATGCAACTCCCACTCACTCCTCTAACGAGGTCAAGATCGGAAGAGCACAGTCTAGTACTGCCATGCGCCCTCGTGCTGAGAATTCTCTTACGTGTGATCTCCTGCATCTTAGAAGTGCGAAAATGGGGCGATGAATCATGATCGAATAATGAACACCCAGCCCAATAATTAACGCTACTATGCTCAAGTTTTTGTCCCTGCTTCTCTCAACACTTTCAGTTCGTTCGCCGAACTCACAGACCTTCTCCTCTCCTTACCTTACAAGGTATTCGTAAAGGGAAGATTCTTCGTAACCTCATACTCTTCTTGTATATGGTGTCCTTCGCTTCGCTAATCACAAGGTGGAAGGTACATTTTGACACTATCCTTCCACAATTACAACTTCATAGCATGGAGTCTTGCTTTAGCTAGCTAAACTTACATGACACCAGACACGCAAAGCTTCGTGATCAGCCAACCAAGCTTCCCTTTCTTTCTCCTCTTGCCTCCTCTTTAGTTGAACCTTGGCAAGGTATCGTGCTTGCCTCTCAGCTGGCACCATCTTTAAAGTTTCTTTAACCTCAATTACAACCAACAGACATGTGCTTCTCCCATGCTCGTGTTTCTTTGAGGTAAAGCAGATGAGAACCATATGGTCCGCTGCACAAGTAGACAAGGAGCAGCGAGCCGCCTTTCTACATGCTTCTATCATAGATCTTAAGTTTGTCAGCTAGTGGTACCTCCCTTGAATGTGCCGCTTGAGGCTGTCGAGGATTATCGAACTGTCGTTGAAGCATAACGCGTAACGCTACCAATTTGCAAGAACATGCTGTATTCTCCTTCACTTGAACTCGGGAGCTGCAACCAAGAGGATGCCAGTAGGTGTCGGTTTAAAACCGCCCACCGACTTCTCATTACGCTGCTTGACAAATTTTACAAAGCACAGAGATCCTCTGCTCGAGGCCTCAGTTCAGAGGTCTCTCCCTTGCACTTAGTTGCACCACAGCATTGTTGGTTGCTGTTCCGGAACATTAGTTTACTGTGTTCATGCCTAAGGGTGTACTTGTTTTCTAGCTAGGTTGGGTTGCCCATCTTACAAAATTCAATTTAAAGTTATGAAGACCCGCCACTTTTTATATGGATCGGTCTTGTTTGCCTAGTGCACGAGCAACTCACGAGAACTCAAGGTGCAAAAAGATGTGCGAAGTTATTGGGTTCCATCCCTCCTTTTATTTATTATAGATAGGCTCCATATTTGATCCTTTTCTGCTTGATTGCTACGAAGTAAGTCAAAACGCAGTTAGTAGTGCTAACTAATTCGTTGGCAACCATTAGATGTCGACGTCATGAAAGCTTTAAAATAGCTCTACTAATTCTATTGGCAACGCGCATTGAACTGCTACTATTAACGTGGCAGCAAGCTTTTAGATGGTCTACTAATTAGTTTAAATTATACATAGTATTCATTCAGTAATGGAGCCCACCACACTATAGGAAAAAGGAGCTCCCATCTTCACCAACTTCACACCTGATTTTCTTAATGTTGACACTCTACGCTCTATCTTTCAGCTGTATCATCCTGATAGCTGGTATCGCAACATTTAAATATGAACGGAGCGTTTAGCTCGTATCGGATCATAGCCATCAATAATAATAACTTTGACTTTTCAAATAGAACAACGAGTACTCGAGCCAAGACTGTGGGACAAATACTTGGAAATGTTAAGCTGATGTAAGCCAGTGGAAGCGCCCAAGGGAGTTGCAATCAACAGGTCCGAAGCCAAGTCCATAGACCTCTACAGGCTTACCGCCCACGTTACAGGTAATGAAGCCTCATGACTATGCAGGATAACACAGAATCCTAGCTCTGGTTGTTTCCTTCCACATCTCAGTATCTGAGAGAAGAAGACTCTCGATTCTCGCATCCCAAGCTAAGTTCTTGACTGATTGGCAGAAGATAAGCTCTCAACAACAATCGATTCAACTATGATGGAGAGTCCCAAACTAGCCCTGAGATAGTGCAGTCCACTACGTCAACCCTATAGACGACTGCGACGGGAGATCCGGGTTGCTCTATTCCTCTCTAAGAGAGGAAACACTCTCAGAACAACTTGCCAGAACCGCACAGGTTCCTGCTTTGCCGTCCTTGTCTACTGCTACGAGCCAGCACCCTCAAAGAATGCATTGAAGATGCACACAGGAAAGATTCGAAGTAAGGAAGAGAGACCAAAGTAGCAAGGAAGTGGTTTATACGACGATGGTTGACAGCCTCAGAAGTATCCCTTACTGTCTCTAGTAAGGTCTGTTAAAGTTCTGTAACTGTACCGAGAACCTGCGCATCGAGGCATCTTACTTATGAAGGACGCACAGCAAAGGATTCAGAGCACGGAATGCAAAATACAAGCATCGAGGTGAGCAAGCGTCCTACCTCACTATACGGCCAAACTTAAAGGGTACGACGAGCAGCATCTAATGAGAGCGGGACGTCACAGGTTCGAAATGAGGCGAGCTAGGTCATCTGGCCAACAGAAGAAGAGACAGGAACCTCTTAAGATCCCTCTTCCCAGATAAGCAAAAGCGATAAGTCAATAAGTTAAGCTTAAATACTTTGTCCTAAATACACTCTACCTTATCTGCACAACTAAACTCTTGTTTCTCGGTTCAGTCGACCTTCTTACTAAGACTACCTACTATAAATTCGCGCGTACGTATAATCGTTAATCATGACTATTAAGTAGAGAGCAAGCAAGCTGTTATAGTGTGCCTTAAACTAGTTCCAGGTAAAACCCTCCAATGTCCGTGAAGACCTCTTGGCGAGTATGGATACATAATTAACAGGACGCGATGTTCTTTAGCGTATGCTTCTTCCGCTTCCTTTGTCTGTGTACCTGCGGTTGTCAACGAGTTAAGAACGATCTCACGCGCTGTGATCTTCTCTCCTGAGCTTCTCCTAAGGAACCCGCAACATACTGCTCTCGCTTGAAAAGCGAGGATGAAAGGACATAAGCTCTAGACCTTATCTTCGCGATTCCTGCAAGTAAGCCCACTTATCCTATATGTATTTCTACGGAGTAAACTTACATCGGTATCGTAACTCTCTTTGGCACTCCAACGCTCTTCATGAGGTGTTGCGTGGTGAACACAGCGGTCGTGCAGTCAAAACATACAGAACTTCACCGCTATCCCGCTCAACCTGCAGGAGTGGACAATAATATTTCATTATAATAAAATGGGTTACGCGAAGGTCCTTCACCAGCGCTCACTCGATCACAGATTTTGTATGGCACATGAATCTAGTGCTCGCAGATACTGAGGAGTACAGAAAGATCAAGCCCAAGAGACCTGAAGATAAGGAGAGAGAGCAGAAGAGAGCATTCACCCAATAAATGAAAGTGTGATATATGAGAAAGTGAGTATTCTTAGTTTTTGTTATGGGGTTTGATTAGGGTTAGTGCTTCTAAGAGGAGAGAACATCGTAACAATGAGCTTTCCTCTAAAGAGTAGCAATTAATATTCTAGGGTTTTATGTTTTATAAAGTGAGTGAATTATTTTGATAAATTTAGCATTAGCAATTTTAAATATTTTAAAAATAATTGAAGGAAAGTAACCAAAGAAAGTGAGATTTATACTTTCCTTATTTAATTTAACCTATAGCATTATAAGATAATTTAATTAAAGTGCCCATTTCTCATCATTTTATTTTCACTTTCTTATCATATTATGGGGTTTTGATTCATTAGACACACAAGAGCAATATCTCATTTCTTGAAAATGGATGGCTGTTATAAATGCTACTTCATTTAAAAATTTAATCTTAATTTTAGTTTTTTGTAGCCATAAATATCATGAAGATTTAACTCTATAATAGACACTAGAGTTACAAATATTAATATCGTTATTATATGATCATTTTAGCTTGATCCAACGATTTTCAATTCTCTTTTTATTTTTCGTTTTTAATTGAATTTGGTTAATAATTTCTATAAATGCACCTAATTTAAAGGAATGGAAAGTAAATTTGTCGGTTATTTTTAAATAAAGACTTAAGAGATTTTTGCAAATGAATGTTGTGCTGACTTACTTGAAGAACTTTTTTGAGGGGTTCTTTTTAATATTTTATGTAATGAACTCCTGCTATTAATTACTATAGTACATATACTTGGGGTTGTACAGGACTATGCAGTTTTGCTAAGCAGCAGCGAAAGATAAATAGTGCAAACTTCTCAAATACTTCAAGAGAATAAGTATGAGATTAAATTCGAAGATCAAATGGAATACTATTTAAAAAGATGGCCAAAGATAAAGTAACAGTAATTAAAAAAGGTGCCTTTAATGCTCTAGTTATTCAATCATCTCAAACTAAATTACCACAAAGATATGAAACATAGTCAGAAGTTCGCTTATAATAAACTTATATAGGCTCTTAAAGCCGCAGAGAGAAAAATTCAGCTCAATTTAGATTTTAATGGTGATGCAAATGGCTTCATAACTTTTGCAAATAAATTAACAAATCAAAATCTCAATATCAAAGAGGTGACACTCAACAGAGTAAGTATAAGCTTTTAGGATTTCTAGTAACTGTTTTACAGATGCGAGAAGATAAATCTACAGTTCAGTAATATTATCTAGTCTTAGAGATAATTTAAAAATCTGAAAATGAAAGAGGACCTCAGAACAAAAAAGCTTGATTTTTCATTTAGTTAATTTTCTTTCCGACTAAATAAAAAATAGTTGGAATCTTTAGCAAAATGCTTTAGCACCCTCGATGCTATAACTCTTAGTGATGAATAGTGGATTTATCAAGAGCTAGAAAATTTGATACCTCGAAATGTAAAGGAACTTGGGTTTTACATCGGTCATGAAGGAAAAACTGTCTTCAATAAGAATAAATTCGAATTATTTGTAAATAGGCTTGAAAATTTGGAAGTATTTCATATAAGATCTGTCTCTAAAAATCTTGATTACGAAGATATATTGAAGGCAGTTCTAAGCAGACTTTTCCGAAAATAAGTTGCTAAGATAAAGAAGTTTTCTTTTTAAACTGACTCTAGAAAATAAAGGACTCTTACAGATGTATTAGAATGGGTAGATACTTTAGATCATAGCAAAATGATAGGCTCACGTATATTATTTAAATTCAGAACAGTTGTGATAGATGAAGAATATTATGCGTTTGATAAAGACCAGACTACCGAAGTGAAAAAATAAAATAAGAAATTTTAGGAAACTTGTTTGAAGAACCTGCATCCAGTATTTGAAAATAAATACAAGTTAACATTATGTGAAGAATATGATACTGATTACTTATTTTATATTGAGATAGCTGATAAAGCAAGCAATTAAAAAATTTGCTCAATTTATTCAGATAATTTTCCTTTTGATTGAAAAATTAAGGAAAATCTTATCAATTAATTTTTCAAAGTAAAATGTTAATTTTTAATGAATATAATAATCAAAAGAATTATTTCATTTTTTTTTTATTAGTGAGCTTAGAAAAATGAGAATTAAAATTCCTTAATTTAAGTTTTAAGTATATTGCAATTTTTAATTAAAAAGTAAACACGAAGAAATAGTTTTAATTATCTATAAAACAAAGATTAATAGTTATCTTAATTTGGTGTTGCATTCTGCTCAATATTTAACATAAATATTAAATGTAAATTTTTCAATTTTAATAGAATTGCTAAAAATCTAAATTCATATTTATTAACTATTAAATTGCTTAACTTTCTAATTTATCTCACATTATTTTATTATAAATTTTAAACAAGAATTATTTTGTAAAGCTAAAAAGCAAAGAAAAAATTAAATCAATAATTGTTTTAGGGAAATCATTTAAGAATATCATTTTAAAAATCAATTGTTTGGTCTGTTTGAACTTTCTCCCAAATAAGATTACATTTCCACTATTCAGGATCAAAAGCTTTATCTGGATATTTGGGTGTGAGCCTATATTTCACCTTGGTAATAATTGGGTTTCCTTCAATATTAATTTCTTCCTCATCTCCTTCTATCTCAAGATTAGATATACTAGGCTCAATTCTATGAAGATTTAGAACTTAATTGTCTGCAATTATTTTTGAAATATTGATGATGGGAGTATTAAATTATGGGAAATCATTTTTTTCTTAAATGTTCATATTAAAGCCAAACCAATGATAATAGCCTGACCTTTTTTTGAAAAGTCCTATTAAAAGTGAGTTTCTGTAAATAAATTCATGAATTTTGGTCATATCATTGTATTCTGGGTTGACGCTTGCTAGAGTGTCTTATATCGGATTTTTAATCAGAAGATTTATCCAATTAACAAAATATATTTCTATTAGTTATGCGTTTATTATATTCTGAGTACCAGGATTTTAACCTTTATAAAGCAGAAAAAGGGTTTTAATCAAGTGTTTATAGATAAATAAAAGCATTATACTGTCAATTCCAATTTAAATTTCTGCTCAAAATCTAGATTTAAAATAAAAATAGTCCCTTCATCCTTTCCCACAGTTTTATATCAAATTTGAGAATAGACTATATACGAAGAGTGCAGAGACCAACCCTATAATAGCTGAAATAACAGCAAAGTGAAATTGATATATTTAAGCAATTTTACCAGTCTGCTAGTCCACCAAGTTTCACATAAGAAAACTTAAAAGATTTTGTAAAAAAGAGTTTAACCGATAATGTATTTTAATAAGAAGGCCTTTCCGAATATAAATATATCATAAGAAAAGACATATTTAGTTTTTTTGTATTAAAAATATTTAAAAATTAAATTAGGAGTCATATTAATAATCTTAAATTAAATTTCAAAATATCTCTCATATAAAATTGGGCAATGACATTTTTTATTTATCTTCTCAATAACTTTAATTATTTACCTTTAAGATCTGAAATAAAATATTTAGTTTTTCCTCAAATACATAAGCTGTATTTTATTTTGTGCCCACAGTACATAATCACCTGTTTCAAATTAAAATACTCTAGAATCAAATTAATTTGTACCTATTTTCTGTATTGTAATTGCCATTTTAGTTTAAAATCTAGATACAAGAGAAATAATTTTCATGCTGCTTCTCTCAAGAATGTAAACTGTATTTAGCTCGCAGGTCATTTAGGGATTAAATAACCTCAGGATTATCTTTTGATAAAAATCTCTGTTGATATTTTGGTTTGACAAGATATCTTTATTGTGGAAGTAACTAAATATAGTCTGCATGCTTCCTAGTGACTGTTGAAGCTGCTTACATATTAAAGCTTGTTTCATTATCTTTTATTCATTCTTTGTTAGAGTTAGCTATGCACTCTCAAATTAGTTATTTGCCTCAATTTCCATATTTTATTTTCTAAAGTATATCTAATTAATATGGTTGATCATACTTATAGATCATTTATTAGATCTTTTGATTTTAATTTTATACTGAACAAAGTATGTTTGAAAATGATCGATTGTTTTCATTAACAATTATTAGCTCATTCACATTTCATTTTAAATCGTTAATGAAAAGAATACAACTTATAAGTTAAGTTATTATTAACTACATTTATTAGATAACTCAATTTATTATAAAACTAATGAAGAAATCTTAAGCCATTTAAATAAAATCTGGGCTTCACAAATATTTAAGACTCCTTATTTACTCTTACCTTGAATTCCCTGAGTTGATAGATATAGGATTGCTATCCTAGGGTGAGAGACAAAATATCTTGGAGTCTCAATCTTTGTAAGAAAACGACTATAAAAAATTAATGTGCATTATAGTTGGGGTTATATTATATTTGGCTAGAATGAATATGAGGAAAGATCAGAATCGCCAAATAAAAAAGAAGTATTATTTTGATGCGAAAACGAGAAAATCTCTGAAGCATAAACTCTTTAATAGAGTTGATTTGTTCTACAATGTTAATTTCTTGCAATGTGATGAGCAAATGTCTTAGTTCTTTTTGAATTCTTGCAGGAGTACTGACAGAGAAGTCAGACTTGATTTCGCTGGCTCAGGATTTTCATTTCATTCTATTTATCCCCTAGATCTATACCTTATAATAAATTATTATTATAAATTTGATTAGAATTAGATTTATTACTGAAATTATTTAGAATGGTAATTCATCTATAAAAATTTGTTAGTTGTGCGATCAATAGCGTTAATTCAAGATTAATTATTCAAAGAATTTTGTAAGACTCATTAAAGAAGAAATTTGGCACATATATATGAGTTGAAAATATTTAAAAAGCTTTTTAAAGTCATAATTCGTTTGATTGAAGGAGAAGAAGTATAATATATTTTTGTAACTTTGGATTAATCTTTTGAGTTTCCATTAGAGTTGAATTTGAATTTAAATATTAATGATCGATATTACTTGAATGCAAAAACGTGAAACTGATGTCATTGCAGCTTTTGTCTTGCTCACTGAGTTTTAGATATTTCTTGTCTCTTATTCAAAAGTCCACTCTCAAAATTGACCTATAGTAATTTTTATGAAACAAAAATCTTTAACCTTAACTAAACTAATTTTTTGAAATTCTCATTAACTCATCATAGCTTAATGATTAAAGTTATACATAAATTCAATGGTTAAGTTAATGTATAAAAGATAATTAAGCTTTAGAATACAATACTTCTAAGTGAAAAATTATAAATTATTTGAAATAGATGGTAGTCAGCTACTACTCCAAAATATTTAAGTGAATAAAAATAAAGAAGAAATTATGATTAAATGAACTTCTTATTAAGGAGAAAATTAGAGAAATAAGAAGATGATTTCAAAGTCAAATTAGAAGATGATAAATTCAGAAATGAGTCTAATGATTAATTTAATTTATAATATTTAAGATAAAATTGGTAGTAATTTTAGGATTTGTCGAAACAGATGAGCCCAAAATATAGTAATCTTTCCCTTAACTGAAGTGATTTATAATATTTCCAATCGTTCATGTCTTTGAATATTTTTACCAAAAGCTCAATCAAAAACTAAATGACCTGTATTAAATTAAATCTCTCTAATTTTATAAATATTGAACTAATATAATAGATGATGATGATATATGTAATATATTTTGGTTATTAAATTAGGACTTTTATCAAAAAATGCTAATTCATACTATTTTTAACATTCCTTAAATTAATAAATAATATTTTTATAGTACTCTTCACTATCAAAGCATTAACAGAATTTAGAGGAGGAAATAATATTATCCTTGAATCCTTGCCTGAGAATAAGTCTTTATTACTGCAGGTTTGAAAAAATGAATGCAGCTGAAACAAAAGGGTAGCTCAACCTATTAACTATGTTTGGTCAATTTCATTAAGAAGCGAAGACACTCTCTACCTCTCTCCAGATTAATACTCTGAAAGTCTTTACAATTCTAGAGAATATTTCCGTCCATTTTAGCGAGAAATGTAAAAATCTTAATACAAGTTTATTATTTTATTATACATGATTAACTTAGAAAGTTAAAATATAGGATTTGACGCAAAATTCTGCTTGGCTAGGGAGATAAGCTGGCCATTATTCAATAATCTTGCTGGTTACTTTATCCGTCTCTGACTAATGAGGATTAATTAATTCGATGGTGCTTGTGTATATGGTGAGTTCTGAAGCAGTACGCTAAAAAAACTACTACCTCAAGTTGGATCACTTATCCTAAATTAATGATACCCTCTCTTTGGATAGTAGGCCCACAAGGAGTAACTATCGTGTTGAAATCGACAAGGGAACTCAAAGGGGATCTGATTTGTTACTTATTAGACGTTTTCTGCTGAGATAGTATTTCAAGCTAGCATTATTCTGCATTATGCAATCAAAATGTATTAAATAACAACTTGTAATGTCCTTGGAGTTGGCAACAGGCACCTCGAATCCTCATGAATTTTTGACCCTTATGAGATTAGCTCCATTATTCAGTTTACATTCTCTTATTGTATTTTACAAGGGATCTAAATAGATTTATTGAGAGAATTGCAATGCCTGCCAAAAAGCTAACTCATCTTGAGTTAATGTTTAATCATTAAAGCTAGAATGGAATGGATTCATTTAAAATCAGAAATTTTTATCAGAAAATTTTTGAAATACCTACACTCAACTCTTGCTCTAATAGCTCATATCAAGCTTAGAGAATAGATAAACCCTTCCAGCTCAAAATTACTCAGAGCAATTAAATTTGGCTTGAAGTGCTTTTGAAAGGAATTAAAGATGTAGAAAATTGCCTTCCTCAAGATTATTTTATTTTTCAAAGATGTGACTTTAAAATTCTCAAAATTGGTTGTAGAATAACGTTTGTTTCCACTAATAACATAATTGGAGCGAATAGAGGAGCTTGGATCTGGAATGAGTTTATTGTGATTGATGAGATTCCATCTTTTAAATATAAGGAAGAGGGGCAAGAAACAGAATTTTCATTTAGCTTCTAGCATAAAATAATCTCTAAACTTAACGGGCAATTTGAAAACTCATATTTCCTCATTAAATTTATTATAATAAATATATTATAAATTAATTAGGCTTTATATTATTTCAAATATATGTTATCATAAAAGTAGAATGGAATAGCTGCAGATTTGTTATTGAAGCGCTTAGTCTAACTTCCTTTTATGAGGTTAATGATAGAAGCTACTATATTTATTATTTAATAAGTAATAAAATATAATTCCAACTCTTAGAATATATTTGAGGATCTTTTTTATAACTTCACTGCAATTATTTATTTAAAGTCTAAAATTTTATCTTCTCGAAAAAGCCTAATTTTTATTTATCTTAAATTTAAAATGGTTGTCTCTCTATGAGCAAATATTTAAATATTGATAAAGTGATAAAAAATTAATTTATAGGTCCTCAGAAATAATGAATGTATAGAATTAATTAGGAAGAGTGTGACTCGGAATAATTACAATGCGCTATTAGAGAGCATGAATATTATCCTTAAAGGAAATAATTAAATGAATTTTATTTAATAAAACTACTAGATAGACTGTAGAATGAGAAGATGATAATAGAAAACAAATAGTTAAATACAAAATGGAGTTAAAACAAATTATTCTATTTTCATAATTTCGCTACTAAAAAATAAGTCCAATAAATTCTCATTTAAATTTTATTTAAATTTTAATGATTAAAATTTTCAAAACTAATAAAATGAATATTATTTTAAATAATATAATTGCATTACAATCTAATTTGTTAAAAATAAAAAAATTAAGAAAATTTAATTAAAAATTAAATTTTAACATCTTTTAATAAATTTTTTATTTTATAAATGTATTTATAAAAGGGTCATTTTTTAAAAAAAATTTTTAAAATTTATATTTATTATGTTTAATTAAAAATTTTTTTTCATTTTAAAAAATGTTTTTTCCCATTTCTTCAAAATAAGAGGGGCCCAAAAATGTTTAAAAAAGATTTTTTTTTTTTTAAATTTTTTCTGTGTAATATTAAATTTTAATCTAAAAATTAAATTTATAAAATAGCTATTAATAAAAAATAAAAACTATTTTATATATTTTGAAAATTTGATTTATTTTCTTTAAAAAAATTGGATTAAAAATATTTAAAAAATTATATAAACTTGAGGTAATGAAAAAATACCCCTTAAGTAAAAGGGAGTTAGAAAAATAATTAATTCATGAGCTCTTTTAGGGAAATAAAAACCTTTTTAAATATCAATTTGGGGAATTTAAATTTTTCCCCAAATTTACTTTTTTTCTATTGGGAAAAAGTTATTTGGGGAAAGGGAAGGTTGAAGAAAAATTTAAAGAAATAAAGGGTTCCCCTTTTTAAATTAATTTCTCTTCTCCGTCTATTTCAAGATTAGATATACTCGGCAGCAAACTTTCATTCAGTTGTTATTAGAAATACTCAATTTTATCTATTCCAAAGTAAGTCGGCTTTAGAACTTAATTGTCTGTAATTACTTTTGAAATACTGATTATGGGAGTATTAAATTAAGGGAAGGCAATTTCTTCGGAAGTTATCATATTAAAAGCAAACCAATGATAGAAGCCTGACTTTTTCTTGAACAGTCCTATTAAAAGTGAGTTTCTGTAAATGAATTAAAGAAACTTTTAATCCTTTTTAATTAGGGGACAACTGCAACATTTTTTGTTTAAGGATTATCAATCCGAAAATTTTAAATTTTTAATACTTTTTTAAATTTTAATTAGGGATTTTATGGAAATTTTGGAAAGGCATTTTTAAAAATAAAAAAATTGTGTTTGGGGGAATTAGGGTTTTTAAAATTAAGAAATTTTTAAGGGTGTTAGTAGAAATATTTTCTGCACAAATTATTTTTATAATAAGAAACCTTTATCCTTAAATCACCTTATTTAGATAAATTATAGGATATAGTTATTTATATTTGCAGAAAGCTGAAATGAATATAAGTAAAATTAACTTTTTAAAGTTATGTCACCTACACTCATGCATTAAAGGAGTTATAACCCCAAGTGTAATTCTTATGAAAATTAAAGTTAGACTTTATCAGAATATCTTTTTAAACTTTAAATAAATAAAAAAAGACATAATTAATTTATTAATAATAAAGGCGTGAAAAAATTAAATTATTGTCACTTAATGTTAATCTTAAATCACGAAATATTTTAATACATCTCTTAATTATATTTTAGCTATTATATTTATTTCTTTATCTTCATAATTTCAATAATCTGCTTTTAAAATCGGAAATAGAATATTTAGTTTTTCCTCATATACATAAACTGTATTTTATTTTGTGTCCACAGTACATAATCATCTGTATTAATGAAGGCAATTTTAGAATCGAATTAATTCGTGCCTATTTTATGTATTGTGATTGCCATTTTAGTTTAAAATCTAGATATATGAGAAATAATTTTATGCTGCTTTCTTTCTAGAATAAAAACCCCAAAAACCCCCCAATAATATGTTTAAAAAAGTGAAAATTAATTGTGTAAAATTAATTTCTTTTTTTTAATACTTATAATTGCAAAAAATTTTTAAAACCCCTAAACGGGGCAATCTAAAAAGTTTTCTGGGAAAGGTGATTGACGTCTGCCCTCATAAAATATTCTTAAAATTTTATATTTTTAAAAGTGTTTCCTCTATCTCAGAAAATGAGTTTTTAAATTTCATGGGTTACTTAATTTTTATTTCTTTACAAAATTTTTTTCAAAGATTCTGGATCCCTTTGTCTTTTTAAATTTTTCTTGTTTGGAAAAATTTTTATATTGCTAAACTTCATTTAAAACAAACTAGTAGTTTTCTGGTTTCAATCCCCATTAAAGTATGTTTGCAACTTTTAAAAAAATTCCCAAGTTTCATTAAGGGGTTTTTTAAGGGGGAAAAAGTAGGGGCCCCTTCCCGGGATGTTCCTAAAAATTTCTCTTTTAAAATCGGGGTTAAAGTCTATGAATTTTGTCTGACGGGAAATTATATGATTTCTTGGTTGAGATTTCTGTGCAAAACCCAACCATGAACTAATAAACCCTTAACGAGGTCGTGAAATATATAAGTATATTTTGTTCCCCTCGTGTGGGGAATTCTTTTAGTGTGATTTCCCTTTTTAAACAAATGGCAGTAAATCGAAAAATAGAAAAATGGAAACTTTAATTTTTGGCCCCTCATTTTCTTCAAAAAGGGCTTTTTGGAATCAAGATTTTTTTTTTTTCCCCGGGTTTTTTAAGGGAAGATTTGTAAGCATCCCTTTTTGTATGATGGTTCTTTGGGTTCCGCATCGGCAAGGTGGGGGAAATTTTGAAAAACACCCCTCCCAAATTTTAAAATCTCAAGAAGAAGTCTTGCTTTAAAGCTACTAAAACTTTACTGACAAAAAAAACTAAGGCTTTTTATTCAAAAAATCAATTTTCCCTTTCTTCTTTTTCCCTCTTGTTTCCCTCTTTTTAAACCTTGTAAAGGGATCGTGCTTCCCTCTTACCCTAGACCATCTTTAAAGTTTTTTTTCCCTTAATTACGAATTTCACCCATTGCTTTTTTCCCCAATGTGTTTTTAGGAAACAGAGTGAGAGAATGTTTCAAAAAGTTGAGAAAGGGATAGCGACCCCCCAAACTTTCTAATGCTTCATTAGATTTAGGTTTGCCCAGCTGAGTGGACTTCCTTGATGTCCCGCTTGAGGCTCTGGGGATATTGAATGTGTTTGACATTACTCATTAAAAAAATTTTCTTCTCCATTGATTTTGGGGAGAAGCAAAAAAGAGGACCCCAAAGGTTTATATTTTTAAACCCCCACCGATTTCAACTTTTTGGCTTAAATTTAAAGCACAGAGATCTTTTTTGCTAGAGCTCAAGTTCAGAGAGCACTCCCTTCCCTTAGTGCACAAACATCTTGTTTGGTTGCTGTTCCAAAAATTAGTTTACTTGTGTTTGCTAAGGTTGTACTTGTTTTTGCTAGGTTGGTTCCCTTTTTAAAAATTTAATTTTTTAAAATTTTGAAAAGCCGCCACTTATTTATTATGCTGTTTCCCCCGGGCAGAGCACTCACGAAAACATTTGAGTGCAAAAGATGTCAGTTTTTTTGTTCTTCATCTTTTTTTATTTTATTATTAGATAGCTCCCTTGTATCCTTTTTCTGCTTTATTTTTTCTACGAATAAGTTCTACGTAAATTTGTAGTGCTACTTAAATTTCCCTTGGCAAAAAATGTTAAATAATGTGGGTCACGAAAGGCCCTTAAAAAAAGCTGAATAATTTTTATTGCCAAAGCGATTGAATCAAAATTTAATTTTTCCCTTTTAGTATTGCCCAATTAAAAAATTTAAAATTTTAAATATAATTAGTATTAAAAAAAATGGAGCCAAAACCCCAAAAAAAAACCATCTTCACAATTGCACCCGATTCGCTTAGTTCTCTAGCTTTATCTATTTTTTAGCTTGTACCTAGAGGATCTCACTTTAAATAGAAACTTTTTGCTTCGTTTGGATCTAAAATAAAATAATTAAATTTGATTTTCCAAAAAGAAAACGAGTACTCGAGCAAAATGGGAAAACTTGAAAGTTGACCCCCATTAAAAAGTTGGGAAAAGGGAAGAAATTGAGCCCAAAAGGTTCCCAAGCAAAGGGAAAAATCTACGGTAAATAAATTCGAAGGTAAAACTCTCAAAGAAAAGGAGTAAAATAAACTTAGTTGGTTTGTTTTTCCCACAAAGTTGGAAAAAATCTCGTTCCTTCAAAGAATTTTTTTGTTTAAGAAGAAAAAATCTTTAAAACAAAACGATGTCAAAATGATGGAGATCCCAAATTCCCGAGATTCATCCTAATATTTTTGACGTGCGGGGGGATTCGGAGGTTGCTCTATTCCTTCCCAAAAGGAAAATCTCAAAAAAGTTGCCCGAAAAGGTTTTTTCTTTGGCGTCCTTGCTACTGTAAGTCAGAGAACCCCAAAGAGATAAATTAAGAAAGCAACCCGGGAATTTAAGTAGAGGGGAACGACCAAAAAAACAAGGAATAGTTATCAGCGACGTGGTTGAGGGAGCTTCAGAAAATATCCCCATTTCTAGTAAGTTTTTTAGAGTTTAACTGTGAGGAAAACCCGGGGACTGGGATCTAATTAATGAAGGAGAGAGCAAAGGTTTTAGAGCACGGAAGCAAAATTCAAGCTGAGGTTTAGCAAACGTCTTAAAACCCATACAAATTAGGGAGACAATGCCATAGATGGGGAGCAGGTTGAAGATAGGAAGCTAGGTCCCTTGGGCCCAACGAAGAGAAAAAGGGAACCCCCAAAATCCTTTTTCCCAGATAAGCAAAAATATTAAATTAAATTTTAAATTAAGCTTAAATCTTTTTCCTTTAAAAATTCCCCCTACCCTTTTCGCACATAATTTTTCTTCTCTTTCCCTTTCCCCCTCTTTACAACTACTCAATATTTTTAAAAATTTTTAAAATTTAAAAATTTAAAACCCGTGATAAGAGCAGCTTTTTTAAAAGCGTCCCCCAACTAAATTAGATTATCAATGCTTTAAAATCTGGGGAAAATTGGAAAATTAAAAAAAAGGAGTGATTTTTTTTTTCCTTTTAAACGATTCCTTCTTTTGGGTTTTTTTGGGCTTGTTTCCCCTGAAAGGGTTTTAACGAGTTTGAAACGACTCACCCTCTTACTTTCTCTTTAGCTTTTTTAAGGGAAAAGGGAACATACTGCTTCTTTTTAGATTTGAGCGAGGTGAAAGGGCATAAACTTCAAAGCCCGAGTCTTTTGCTGTTTTTTTCAAGTAACCCCTTGTAGTTATTTTCTTTCCCAAATGTAAACTTCTAATTTTTTATGTACTTCTTGTACCAACTCTTCTTAAAGAAAGGGGTTGTGTGTGAACCCGTTTTGGGCCCGCCCCATACAAAATTACTTTACCCTTCCCCAACCTGAACACTAGTTGTAAAAATATTTCGATTATTAAAAAAATGGTTAGGAAATTTAAACGCGGTTACTCGGGTTCACAGTTTTTTACGTTTTTGCCTTTCAACGGGTAGATGTTTTCTTTAAATCTACGGAGAGATCTTGAAAAAAAAGGAACTATCTATGGAAGAAATTTCGCGAGCTTCCCCAAACTAAATGCGGGTTAAATGGGAAGGATAAAACAAAAAATTGATGTGACATCTTGAAGCTTAAATGCGATGAGGAACAGTTTAACTTTCCCAATTTTCATTTCAAGAAATTTTTAAATGCAGAAATATTAGTTCGAGATGGAAATTTTCAAAATTTTTAAAAGTTTATGTTGAAATTTGGGTATTTTCTATGAAAAGGGGGAAATACATCCCTACCCTTTGAGTTAAAAAGAAACTGAATAGGAAAGGTCTGTTTGTTATTTTTTTAGTAAATTTTGCGGCTTTTACCCCGAAATTTTAAGTATTAAAAAAAGAAAATTTAAATTTTACAAATTATTTTAAATTTCTTCCCATATTATGGGGTTTTTAATGTAAACTGTATTTAGCTCGCATGTCAATTAGGAATTAAATAACCTCAGGATTATCTTGTGATAAAAATCTCTGTTGAGATTTTGGTTTGACAAGATCTCTTTAGTGTGGAGATAACTAAATATAGTCTGCATGCTTCCTAATGACTGTTGAAGCTGCCTACATAGTAAAATGTGCTTCAATATCCTATATTCATTCTTTGTAAGAGTTAATTGTGCACTTAAAAGTTAGTTATTTGCTACAATTTCCATGTTTTATTTTCTATAATATATCTTATTAAATAATTATACTAAAAAAATTATAGCAATTATTCTTTGAATCATAATAAAAAAGGCATTTTTTATAAATTTTATAAAATTAATAGAAGATTGGCCAATTTAAATTTTATTTCCCTCTCTTATGTTAAGAATCCATAAAAATGTATATAATTAATCACACTAACTTGAAAATATATTTAAGATAAAATAAAACTAATGGAAAAATCTTTAGCTAAAAAAACAAAATCTATCCTTTAAAAATACTTAAGACTTCTTATTTACTCTTACCTTGAATTCTCTGAGTTGATAGATATCGGATTGCTATCAAAAGAAGAGAGACAAAATATCTTGGAATCTCAAACTTTGTAAGAAAACGACTATAAAAAACTATTTTATACGATTTTTAAGATTATATTTATACTTCATTAGAATGGATGAGAAAACAAAGATAAATTGACAAATAAAAAAGAAGTATTATTTCGATGCAAAAACAATAGGTTCTTTAAAGTATAAACTCTTTAATAGACTAGATCTTTACTACGATGTTAATTACTTACGTTCTGATGAGCAAATTTCTTAGTTCTTTTTTAACTCTTGTAGGACCATCGAAAGAGATTTAAGACTTGATTTCACTGGCTACCTCTTTGTGTATCTTACTATTCAGCCCTTAGAAGTAAATATAAAAATAAGTTTATTTCTTTAATTTAATTTGTTTTACTTTTATTGCGGGATTAATTTTTTTATTTATATCATTTCATATTTCAATATTTAAATAACTCCTCATTTAATAAATGCAGAGATATAATATTTAATTTATAACCTTTAAAAATATTTTTAATATAAATGAGGCTTTTTTTAAAAAAATAAAAATGAAATTTTTTTGCTAATTTTATAATTTTAATAAATTAAATTATTTTTTTAAAAAATTTTTTTAATTAAAATTTTTAAATTTTTTTTTTTTTTTTATTTTTTGAAAGTTTTTAAAATATTTCTTATATTTTTCTAGTAAAAAATTTTTAAAATGATGTCGTTAAAACTAATATCTTGCAAGTTGTTTATATATTATTGAGAAGATTGAAATATTTAAACCAAGATGGGTTCTTTCCTTTTTTGATTTGATCGGTTCGAGGGACCCAAAAGCTACTTGGTAAAAGGGGATAGTAGTAGTATATAGTAGAGTAGTGTAGTAGTAAGGTAGTAGTAGTTAATATAAATTAAACCCCAGGTAGCTTTTTTGGGGGGCTTTTAAAAGTGATTTGATTGGGTGGTTTTTAATAGTTTTAATATATTTAATCGAGCACTATGCCACCCCGGGACCCGACGCTCCGGACTCGAGGCTGATTCATAGGGGAAGGGTACTCGAGGTCCCCCTTGAGGCTTGCGTGAAATGGCTCAAATGAGTTTTTTTTTGGAATTGTCCCAAGGTCAACCCGAGGGGGCAAGATTTTTTTTAAGGCCAAAGGGCCCCCAAACCCCAGGGTACCCACGTTTCGCAGACCTGCCCCCCCGCAGGGGTCAGAGGTGGCTTACTCCCTAGCCTTTCACGAGACTCATCCGAAATGCCTTCGGCTCCTTTGAGGCATGCCCAGGGTAATTTTCGCAGCTGAGGTTAGCCATACTC
>JAJKFJ010021396.1:0-18862 GCA_027382625.1 Tetmemena sp. SeJ-2015
ATGGATCATGTAGTTATTTTGAGTAATTTCGCGTTTGACTCGCATGATTATAAGTATTAATAAAGAATTAATTATACACAACTTATTTTCACTTTCTTATCATATTATGGGGTTTTGAATGCAGCAGGCTTAATTTGTAAAAAGTAAACTACTTCTTTAAGATCATTATTTTGTTTCTCTTTTGTAAATGAAATCTATGACTAAATATTTGTAATTTCATTAAAATTATTAGATTGCTTAAGAATATTAATGCCAGTTATTTCAATAATTTCTTAAATTTAATTTTATTCTTATCTTTATACTCTCATCTATCACTTACTTTGTTTCCTGTTTGACTTGTAATAAGCAAAAATAATTTTTATCTTTTATAAAATTAAAATTGTATTTGCCAATATGCTCAAGCAGTTTATCCATAAAGCCTTTGTAAACTTCTGCTTTAGTAGTGAGTAACTAGTTTAAAATAAATTTTAGCATTCAAGCTTTGCAATTAAATGCTTTATAGATTGAGGGAGATTAAAATAAAATACTGTGATCTAATTATGTAAGTAACTTCTTCCCACTTTATTGCTTTAACTCTTCTATATCAACATTAATATCTTTAAACTCTTATAAAGGAATATATAGAATAAAATTTATTAACAAAAAGTAGTTTCAAAACTTATTTTATCTCAGAAACTATTTAAAATATATAAATGCTTTTCATTTTAGAGAAACTAATGTTGTTTAAATATTTTATTTACTCTTTAAATCTAAAATTTATATTGAAAGCTTGTCAAATTTACAAATTTAAATTTTACAATGCAAAATTAATATTATCTTTCTTATCTTCTTTTACAATGCTTAAGTTAAGACTAATTAATAAAATTATAATAAAATTAATTTAATTAAAAATTAGATAAAGAATGTACATATACATATTATTTATAATAAACAGTTGTTATGGTGCAACTATAGCTTATATTTAAAATTAATAAGGAAACTAACTATCTTAAGTTCAAATAGTTTTCAACTCGAATGATTTTTATTTAATTAATTATAGCTAAAATATGAATACATGATAGACATTTGTTAAAAAAGAGATAAATAAAGAAACCATTTGTTTATTTACTACACTCCACCCAGAAACGATTATTTAATGCTATGAGTTTTAATTGTAATTGGCAATGGAGTGCGGCTACCTATGATATCTACGATTGTTTTGACATTTTTCTACTTTAGAGATTTCAGTTGTAGGAGGGACTATCAAATTTCTGAGCTCCTGATAATTTGCTTACTTGAGATCTAACTTTAGATATTTGCAAATACTATTATTTTCTATCTTAAGGAGAAGGTGATATGCTATTAGATATCTGAATAATCGTTAACTATGAAATTTAAATTAGTTTGTAATTAATGGAATTCCGAATATATTTTTAAAAAAGCTGATAATTAGGAAAACTCTGCCTCTAGTTTAAAACTTGATTAAATATCTCTTACCCCCGATTCTCAATTCTTATTCATTTCATAAAAACCATATTATATCTTCTTGAAGTACTTCTCTATTTAAATATTCATTCCACTTAAATCTAAAATAATATTTAATGTTCATTTAATAAAATCTTCAAATAGCAAATAAATGTTAAATCCATTGTGCTACTTCTAAATGCATTAATAGCATTTTAATTAATAAAAAGATCAGGGCTAAGTATAAAATTTATTTTTAGGAAAGAGAAGGATGTGGCTAGTAAGGAGGCTCATTATATCAATGATTAATAGAAAAGGGATTAGAAACTGTATGACAGCTTAAATTGTTGATATACAGCTAATCAGCAGCTTTTTCGATAGTCATTCAAAATATAATTTAAATTTTTATTCTTATTCTTTTAATTTCTGAGCAGTAAAAGATTATTTGCACAATCCACAATTTATCATTATTCTTGAGATTATTTCTCTTATATCTCAAGTTCTCTAATCAAATAATTGAGGATATTAAAATTTTAAACTCATAATAAGTAATAATTAAATAAATAAAATTATTTAATTAGAAGTTTAAATTCTCGGACCCGTGATGTGGCACTATATTCACAAGGGATAGGGAGATAAATCGGGCATTACTCAAGCCTATTCAATATTGCGTTGATCCCCGGGAGGCGATCTATTTTAGTAACCATCCGGTAAGAACAGTGGTGTAGTAGAGTTGTATTTTTTATAAGCCGCAACGCCGTACGAGGATAGTAGTAATTCACAATTCGTACTACCCATGATTATCACATAATCTCTCAGGATTGAAGGCTAAAAGGAGTAATAGTTGTGGCTAAAATCTTAAAGGGTGAATGAACCAGATTTAAGAAGATCGTACTGCCTAAATTAGCTGGAGCCTTGTAAGAAGATAAAGAATAATAGTTAGGGTTTGACCATTGGCAATTTTTCACATAATGTTACTTGAAGGTGACGTCTTACACCGTGAAAATCTCAAGTCTGATCAGGAGGAGTCCTTAGTCATTTTTCCCTTTCTAGGTCTTACTTTCGGCACTAAGGTTTTTTGGGTGTTATCATGTCAGATTGAAAGGCTCAGTATTAGAGCTGACGTGGGAGTAAATAAAATTATAGTCCATTTTTAATCCCTGCTACTGAGATTAAGGTACTAGGTAGGACTTGCTACGGTCCTAACAGTGACTTTATGGCCTGAAACCTGTAGACAAGTAGTCATTATTCAAGTTATGTAAGTGCTTTTATTTATTCCCGAGGGTTTTACTCACTCAATGAACAATTCTTGATTCCATTTTAATTTTAATTATATCTAATTTAGATTCCCAATAAATAGTTTGTGAAAATGAAATCTTTACTGAAGAGAATACATTAGAAATCGGAGTGGCTGAAATATTTGATGACATGCAAAACAGGCTAAAATTCATTTGAAATAATCGCATGCTTAAACAAAAAGATAAATCTTAAAAGTGCTTTATTTAAGTATTTGACTAATGCAAACAGAATCCAACATCTTCGAAGCAATTAATTTATAATCAGTTAAGGAACAAGCAACATATCTTAATATTAAAACTTAATTCAAGTTTAAAAACTCAAGCTCTAAGTAATTGCATTCAAAGAGAAAAGCTAAGAGTAACATTCATGATGACTTTAGAACCTTCAATACTAAGTGAAAATCGCTGTGATTTGCAGATTCTATTGTCCAAGAGGAAGGGACATTTCAATCAATTGAATCCCATTAGATTATATCTTTATGAAAAAATTGGAGACATAAATAAGAGTACACAGATACACTTTACCTCTGGAGACTGAATCAATTACTAGATGAGCGAGAGATATTATGAATATCTAGTCAGTGTCAGGAAATAAATTATAAACAAGAATAATTTACATTTATTTAAATTTATTTATAATATTTTTAATACTATCTAATTTTTTAAATTCCTACATGTAATTTGATTAGTCTATTACTTTTCGACCTTAGCTTAGAGAGAGATAATCTTATACTTAGCATAAATAATATTTTTACCTCTTGACTATAATTGGGTTCTAAAATTTAATATGTATTTTTTAAATTATAGTTGAAAATTAAATTAAAATCGGTGATTGGTTAAAATAATAAATGGAGAGTCGCAACTTCGTGACAGTTAAAATGACCCGAGCACTCCTGATCTGCTGCTTTTTCTATAGCTCATCAAAAAATAATATGAATTTCTTCTCTAATCATCTCTACTGCACCACTCAATCAAGAGATATGATGTGCGCATTTTCCTCATCTCCATATTCATCTTCACCTAATCTTGTGTCTCTTATAACGGTGTATTGAGCGCTCCCACATAAAGTTGAGAGGATATAAAGTCCTTAGAATTTTATATCTAAACGAATGATGTTATAATTTTTCAAATTTGACACATTTAAACTGCAACAGTTTTCTCCATTTAATTTTAATTATTAATTTAATTATCTTTTTTACTAAATTCTCAGCTATTTTACGAGCTTTCCCAAGTATCTTTGCTAATTGCTGCATTACATTTTGAGATCTGTGATTCTTATCTTATTCCAGGACTTAATTCTCTCTTTTCTGTTAATTTTACCTTGAAATATCTTTTAGAAAGCCTTCCCTTTAAGTAAATTTTTAATTAACCTTAAACATATATATATATATATATACTCATCCTTTCAAAAGATTCGCATAAGATATTGAGTGGGCGATACTTTTAGAAAATTCATATAAGTAAAAATTTAATATAAAATAGAAGATTCATGGAAAGCAAATAAATAGGAAGCAAAACAGTGACAGCTAATTTTCCAATTATCTCTGTGTGTGAAAAACTTAAGTGTTGAAATATTAAAGTTATTAAATTATATATTAGAGATATTTAAAGCCGCCCTCCATATATTTTTAAATTTCTTGGGTTTTTTATTATTCTAAAACTAAAAATATAGATTGATTTAAAATAATTAAAAGTTGAAGACTATCATATTTTAAGGTTTAAATATACTATCTACTTGAAGGTATCTGCTATCATCTTGGAGTTTCTAAAATCAATTTGCCTCAATAATGTGGAATTAGCAGATTTATAGATCTACTTCTAGCTAAGAGATCATAAGATTTATAATAGCTCCTCGTGATTTATGTGGGAATGCCAGGTACTAAATTTCAATGGTCTATGTCAAATCTTCAAAATTCATCACTACTGACTTTTTGCCTTAAGGGGATTAATAAGTGAACAGCTGGTTATTGATCCTAATTAAACATTTTCTAATTTTATGAACTTGAAGAGCTACTATTTATAGTGCAATAAATTCTGAAATATTTTTAAAAACATAAAATTAGTATATTAATTCATACTAGTTTTTAAATTTAAAAATATTCAATTCACTTGTAAATTTTTTCAATAATTCACGTGTCAAAATTTATAAATAAATTAAAAAAATCTTTTCGAGCTTAATTAGAATTAAGTTTTAACTTGAAAGCTAAAATATTGAGAAAATCAGTGAGTTGATCAAAAATTTAAAAATGAAATATATAACAGCCTATTAATTAATTAACTTTTAAATAAGAATTGGGGTTTGTTGTTACTAATCTGAAATGGAAAACTACCTTCTCAAAGAGTTAGAGCAATACAAGAAATTCAGCGCCTCCTTGTCAGAGTCTCGGTTTCCAAAATGCAAGTTGGATCCCTCACATTTCTTTGAGAGCAAAGGCTACGAGTTCCTGATGAGCAAATTTGGAAAGAAATCTGATTCAATCAACGAGTTTTTCAAGGATCAAGGAGAGTACAGGAGCATTTTTCCAAAGACACTTTCAAATTGGCACATTGTTCTAAAATCTGAACTCGTGGAGCGCAGGACTAAGGGGACAGTGTTTGCAGCAGCCTTCTTTATTGGGGAGCTGGTGAATGATCTAAATTGTTACATCCTTCACATGGCAACGAGGGTAGGATTTCGGAGCCAGGGCTATGGCAAAGCGTTCCTGGAAGATGTGGTTTAGTATATGTAGCAGCAGGAAGTTTATAGCCTCCGGAGCATGACACTTGTGACTGCATTAGGTAGAAAATCAAGCGCTGCTGAGTACTTCTCTAAAATAGGGTTCTCTGAGAATATCGATCTTCGATACAGGGGCCTTGAATGGCAGGGAAAGAAGGTGATGTGCCTTCGAATTGGTAAGAGTTTCTAACAAGAATAATCGAAAATGGAAAGGCATAATCCAACCCCGCCAATTCGCACCCTTGACCACCCCGCCAATTCGCACCATGCTCAGAAAATTTTCAGCAATCTAGAGAGCAGTATGAAATGTGATTTTTCGGGCTAGGCACCCATCCGAAATAAGGAGAAGGCTCACGCGCTGGTCTTCGGAAGCTAAGAAGGAATGGACAATGGTGAGGTGAAGGGACCTAGTCAAGAAGAGGAGGACGATAGAGAGAGGTTAGACAACAGCGCAAAGAAGAGTCTGAAGAGAAGCCATAACCTGTTGAGCAAGGCAAAGCTATTATCGAAGAGAAAAGTGATGGATAGAGATGACGTTCAGGCTCAAGAATGCGAGTAGATGAGATAGAGCAAAGGATTTTAAGGCTGACAGCTCAATGAGGTCTTGAAAAGCAGGGACGGGACTTTCTACAAGCATTGCTGTTTCAAGGGATGCAAATCGCTTAAACCTATTTCGGGAGACCACTGGAGCAGGCATGCGTCGGCGCATAAGAAAAAAGCTGCTTCCAAGGAGACCATTGTGTACAAGATATGTTATGGAGACTCGTGCACGACATGCTCAGACAGTAAGTTCTGCCAAATGATTAAAGTTTGGCCCATTCATTAGACCAAGAAAGTCTGAAATTTAAAAAATATTGGGTGCGAAATGGCGGGGTCGCATGGTGCGAATTGGCGGGGTAAAATTCTATCTACCAAATTCCCAGCATTATTGCCTCATTCACCTAATTAAATACAGACATCTTCTTCCAGAGCTGAACTTATAGTACCTATAGACCTATGAAAAGGGCAGAGTCGCCATGGAAAGCATAAGCAATTGGAGTGTGAATTATGTCTCGCTACAAAAACATCAGAGAGCTTTGCAAAAGGATCTCATATTCAAATGTGCTAATAGTGCTGGAACTAAATGTTTGAAGAAAAGTGAGATTGATGGGCAGGACGGGAACCAACTCAAGGTTGAGCAATGCAGATCCTTTCAATATAAGCAAGGAAAGAGCTTGAGTTCAAAAGTTATACCTGATTGTAATTGTCTTTAAATAATTAATTAAGCGTTAAAATTAATCAAATTAAGAGTTCAAACCCCGATTACAGAAGGAGGAAATTATTTTCAGTTATTTATTTCATTTTTAAATTTTTGTATTTATCGCTGATTTTCTCAATAAGTTTTTTTCTTCAAAATAATAATTGAGCTAATACAAATAAAGGGTATTAGTTTTTATCTTCAATTTTATTATTTAAAAATTTTTAATTTTCTATGATAAATATATATTAAACATCCATGATATTAGAGTAATTGAAATCTTGAATATGAGACTACTTTCTTTCTTCAGCTATTGAAATACTGAAAAGAGATGTATGCATTTGAGAAGAAGGTCTCCTATCTGAATAGGAGATATTGAATTCTGAAACTCGTTCCATAGAAAGATTCACTCCATTGAGAGTGTCAAAAATGTCGTCTGAAAGAACCTAATCTATATTTAGTCTTTGAGAAGGTTCAACTTTCAGAAGGCCATCTAATAAATTCTGAAAGACCTAGTATTGTGGATCTAAAACAGGCCTCTTATTTAACTAGATTGCTATATACATTGGCTGTTTTTCGTGAGTAGTCTTTTGATTGCAAATATAATGAATTAATACTCCAAGAGACCACATATCTGCTTTTTAGTTGTGAGGTGTATCTTCTTGTTACATTTCTGGTGCCATATAATCTGGAGTACCTGAACGTGTATAAAAAATATCGTTAAAATTGAATTAAAATAGTTTATTAATATTTAGTTTGTTTTATGTAAAATTAATAATGTAAAATTGAGAATTTAATGAAATTCAATAATTAGTAAAACAAAAATATGAGTAGCAATTGAGTATTAGCTCTAACTTTAAAGTTATTACCTAAATCTTCTACTTGCTTTATATCTTATAAAAATATTTATACAAGTTTGTTTTTAAATATTTTCATAGAATTTTCAATATTGAAATAGAAGAGCTGATTGATATTGATCTTCATAATTTATTTTAAAACTTGTGCAGCTTCTAAATCTGTATTTTGTACTCACAATTTGTATGGATATAAGAGTTTCAAAGAAGCAACTAAAGTTTAATTCATTACGTAAGATTTTAAGAACTACTTTTATCAAATTTAATTTAATTGATAAATAAATCTATCCTTCTACTTAATTTAAAGTGTTAATTGTTAGAGAGCAAAAAAGTTAGTATATCACGGTTCCCATGAATAAGAAGTATTCAAGAATATGATAAAGTTAAAATCTATAATGAGAATCATAAACTCTGTGATAATAATATTTGAGAGTGTATTCCAATTAAGATAACTATTTAAGTCAATAGCCAATTTATGTTTATCAACCTCAAAAATAATTTATTTTTAATTTATCTATTTTAAATATAATACTAAAGATTTTCATAATAAGGTTTTTTTTAAATATGTTTAGCATTTCCGATTCACCTTTCTTTAATTTAAACTCAAGAGAGTTATACTATTATTATTTAAAGCAAAATAATGCAACTTATATTTTCAATATGAATTAAATATTATATTTTGGAATTAAAATTTAAGAAATTAATCCTCTCAAAGTATTTCTACTCTCTGCTGCAAATTAGAATGTCTATTGTTGATTTTATTACTCATTATCAAACACAAATTATATTAACTTGATCTTGATTGCTAAATTTAGATTCAATTCAATTTATATGATAATTCTCAAGCTCATACTAATCCATTTATCGGGCAACTATAATTTAAGGTCTGTCAAAATATAAATGTATAATTAAGAGATTTTCAAATAGAAACCACAAAATATCAATAGAATATAATTTTTTATAAATACATTCACTTTAATAATTTTAATTTTTTGATTAAATGAAAAAATTATATTAAAATAAGAGTCTCTTTACTGCTCCTGTAATCTTTTCTCCTCAATGCTAAGTTGTAACGCTGGCACTTGTTCCTAAGCGGGAAGAAGGCCTCCATCCACCACTATAGCTATACAATTTCTTGTTGATGCTGTGCTTAGCCTTATTTTTTCTAAGTCAGTGTGCTAGGGTGCAAACAGTTTTTATAAGTAAAACTTGAATACTGTACTCTCTGATTTTGAATATCCTAGTTTTATTTTATCTTGGCTCCTGATACTTGATTACTTCCTACATTTAATTATATTTTTACTTATTCTATTTCCGCCTTCTAGAATATAGCATACTTTTGCATTTAAAAGATTTTTATTTTAAACGCACTACATTAATCTAAAATTAAAAGATAACGACAATCTTTAACTCGTATATGATATCTTAAGAGTTCATATAAATATGAAATTTAATAATTTATAAATGGAGTTAATCTTTTCCATCTCTTCAAAATTCAATTAAAACAGTTCTCAGAGCTTTATCTTCCCTTAGGGCGTTGGCGATAATTCTCTGGTGAAGAGCGTTAGCAATTTTTATTATCTTCTAGGCTAGATTCCTTTAGACAAATTAACTCTATTCTTTGAAGATATCTGTAAAAGTTAAGATAAAACTCTAAGCAATAGTTTAAAACATAAATTTTAAAAGAAAAATATTTTTATTCTTTTTGATAAGATGAGAAAGCACTAATTTTATAAATTTTAAGTCTTGAAGACTGCATGCATTTAAATTTTAAATGAAATTTTTTCTTACATTGATGAATTCTAAAGTTCATATTTATAGGAAATTTTAAAAATTCTTATGAGTTAAAGATGTTCAATATTTTCTTCAATTATAATTAGATAATGAATTTCAAGAAAATCCCAACTGGTTTTACTTAAGATTTTAAGCTATAATTTAATTTAAAATTATAATTTATGATAAAGACACTGAATAAAGACTCATATTAATTTCATAAGGAGACAAAAATTTATAATGATTAAATATAAGACAACTTTCTTTTTGAAATATCACTAAATAGTGCAATTGGAAAGATTTTTACACTCAAATTTGAGGCCTTTTATTTACTCAAAATTATATATAAAAAAATTATCATTTGTATTTTGAAATTTAATTAATAGTGGAAATATAGAGCCAAGGAAAATCATATTTTAAACAGAATTTATGGAAGTTATTTTAAACTAATTATAGATTAAGGCTGGACATCCTAGTGAATCTGCAAAATGTAGCACTTGAATAAACTATAACATTTTTTTTGTTATTTTTATAAATCATTAATTTTGCTTTTATTTTAACTTATATTAGCTATGGATTCTCCTTTGTTCAATATTCGAGAGCATCCAAAATCTGCTAATCTGATATTGAGTTATTAGGGTTATACTCATAAAAGATATATAATGTTATTAAATTAAGTATTATTTCAGATAGTTATCACATAATAAAAGTTATTAATTCTTCTAAAGCCACACGTTGACTCTCTTCTCACCGACTTAGACAGCATCCTCTATCTCAAGTTCAAAGTCTGTTCAGTCATAATCTTTCAGATGGTAGCTAAAACGTTTTTTATTCTTATTTTTGAGATATTATTATCCGAAAACCGATGGCTTCTCGTTTTAGTTGGATTACAATAATTGAACTTATAATCAAGCTCGAAGCACCTTGAGGTAGAGGATGTTGTCTAAGTTTGTAAGTAGTTGATGTTGGGTAGTGAAGGTGCTGACTGATTACTTATAATATGTGTCCTACCATTTTATCTGACTATTTATAAAACAGATGTAAATAAAACTGAATTTAATCAGATTAGATGACTTTTGTGACTTTCACCTCTATTACTCAATATTAAAAATATTAAAATTAAATTTATAATTTCGAAGCATGATATTAAAATCAAAATTTGTTAGGAGCTAAGAGTTAAGTTCTTCACTTGGATCTAGAAAGCGAATTCCACTCTAGAGGTTATTGATTATTAACTTTAATTATGCTGTGTTGAAAATTTAAAAAAGAAAATTAATAAAAGAGAACTCAAATTTGGGTGAAGTGTGCTAGAAAAGAAAAACTCCACAATATGAAGAGAGGGTAGCAAGCTTAGTGTATACAATTATATATATGGTTCGATTAACGCTCTGCAAGTAATTCTAAATGAAAATTAATTATCTTTAAAGTTTAATTCATTTATCTCAAGATAAGAAGCATTTAGAATTTAAATATTTTGAAATGAATTTAATTATACTTGCATTTTATTGATAAAATATTTTTATGTTAGTTAATTTATTGCTAATATTGCCCTTTGAGTCAATGAGTATGTTTATAGGCTTGATATCTCTAAAAATAATACTTTCTATGGATAATTTTATGGTCATGAAGATGTTTGATGCCTTTGCAAGTTTGATAAATCCATTTTGTGACAGTTTCAACAGAAAGAGGACCGTCTTGCCTGCTCTTTTTAATAAGGCTTTCCAAAGTTCCTCCTGAAGCGAAGTCCATAATTAAATTTATCTTTTTATCATTGTCGTCTGTATCAATGAAAGCTTCATTTTAATAATTAATTATTTCATGAATAGCAATGATGTGCTCGTGAGGAGGTATCTTAGCTGCCATTTCAACTTCCCTTAAAGATTCTTTACTTTAATTTGGCATCTACTTTACAGCAAACTTTTAGTAAGCTTCAATTTCATACACTTTTCCAAAACTACCATCGCCTATAGACTTGGTAATTCTAGCTCTGGAGCTAAATCTTTTTTCTGGAATACTATAGAATAAAACTTAAAGAAAATCATAAAAAAGGAATTAATATTGCACGGCCTATGTATTTATTAGACTATATTTGTATTAGAATTTTTCAACAAGACTAATCTCATTCTTTAATCAGTGAACTCCACTCAATCATGATATTATTCAATCCTTCACAGCCTCAATCATCCCTGCTCTATCAATTCACATAAATTTAAATTTCCTTTCATATTCTAATAAATTATATCCTAGCAATTTATAATTATTAAAAATAATTCTGATAATTTCTAATTTAAGCTTCTTTCTCACTGATCATCAACGAATTTAGAAATTAATTAAATTTATGAAATGTAGAGATATCTTATTGGATTGCTCAATATAAATCCCTGAGTTCACCAGTTTTATTTCCTCAATTGATTGTAAATTCTTTCGTCCTGTTTTTCTTTTAAGTTCTTGTGTATAATAGATTCGCTTTGGGAATTTATTTTTTCTTCCTCTAGTTATCCGAGCATCTTTATATTTAATAACAAATGAATATATTTTTATTTTATTCCAAATCAGAAAATTTATATCCAAATTAATATTTCAACAAATTTGAACTTTAAAGTCAAGTTAAAGTTTATTTAAAAATAATAATTAAATATCACTAAAAAATAAAAATGCGAGATATTAATTTTAAAATATAATTTCTCTATTATTGATCTCGTCTCAGTGAAATACAAAAATAATCATAAAAACTGATTTTTAATCTCATTTCTTAATTGAAAAAAATAATTTTAGTTATTTTACAGGTTACTTTTGTAATAGTTAAAGAAAAGACAATTAATGATAAGCTTAAAATCTTAAGAATAAATTTTAATCTGATAAATAAAACAACGATATCCATCTAAACCTTACTTAGTCGAAGATTTATACTTGTATCTGCCTCCTCAGCGATCAAATTTAAATAGTCTCACATTCATTAAAGAATTATCAAAATATTAGGTCAAGATTGCCCTGTGCTTAGTGTGGATATCGCCTAGGTGTGCACAGGTTCGAATGCCGCAGATAGACCATTTTTATTGGAATTCTAAGCCACTTTACAATTCCATCCTTGATAATATGATAATCAAATTTCCTCTAAATTTCTAACCTTTTTATAGAGAAATCAGTTTTGAGGACGCCCCAAATAAAATTTCTTTTAGGAAAATTTAATATTTGCTTTAAACAATACTGGAAAAGGGCCCCAAACCTTTAAAAGGGCTTTAATTTTTATTGCTTTCCCAACCTTCAAATTTTAAGTAAAGAATTTGTGAAAAAAGTAATTATTTTAAACAAAATTTAAAAAAACAAATTTAATTTTTAATTCCTTTTTAAATTTGACTTACCTGGGACCAGTATTTGTGATAATTTTTACCTAATTTATAAAGGATAAAAGAAAGGTTTAATAAAAAATGTCAAATATATGCAAATTATATAATT
Organism: Tetmemena sp. SeJ-2015; assembly: GCA_027382625.1. Lineage (NCBI taxonomy): Eukaryota > Ciliophora > Spirotrichea > Sporadotrichida > Oxytrichidae > Tetmemena > Tetmemena sp. SeJ-2015. Next base: position 12,778 of record JAJKFJ010021396.1, read on the forward strand.
TGGGGGTAAATTTAAAAGTAAAAACTGTTTATGACTATCCCTTTGATTGTAAGAATAATCAATTATTATTTTTCTAAAATAAAATTTAATGAAGAATAAACATAAAGTGTTTTAAATTTAGTATATAGTATTGGAAGTATAGAACATACGAATCTGCTCCCGATTAGAATGCTAAACTTATCTGTTGAATTAGAATCTTAATGCAATTAGTTATTCTCTATTTTGTGAGAGAGGAGGGGGGAACAAACCAAATTTCCATTTTAAATTTTTTTCCTATTTTTTTATTTTTTTAAAAAATTTTTTGTTTAAAAAATTAAAAGAAACATTTTAAAAAATTTAAAAAATTTTAAAAAAATAAATTTTTCAGTTTAAAAAAATTTTTTTAAAAAATCGCTTTTTTTAAAAATAAAATTTTGGGAATTTCCATTTTAAAATTAAATTTTTTAAAATGGAATTAAATAATTTTTTTATAAATTTGGATAAGTTTTTAAAAATTATTGAATTTAACAATCTAAAATTTTGGGTTTATTTGTTATTTAAATAAAAATTTTTAAAATAAATTCTTACATAATTTCATATTCTAAAATTTATTGGGGCTTTTTTTATTAAAAATAAATCTATGACCCATAACGTAGCACAAAAAGTAAATTGGCAAATGGCAGGGAGATTTACTGTCCATTACTCACTGCACTTTTTAGTTACGGGTATCCCCTAGAGGCGATCTAATTTAGTAATAAATACTGTAGAGTGTTTAAATGAAAGGTGTTGGCTTTGGGAAACCTTGAAGCCAACGAGAAAAAACAATTATAGAAGTTGGATCTCCTTGCCGTGATTATTTATCCCCTCTCTTCGTAGGGCCCACTGGGAGCAAAGATCATAATTAAATCGCTAAAAGAGCAGGATAGAGATGTAAAAACATGCTGGTTGGTACTGATTTTGCTTCCCTTGCGAAGAAAGCGTTTCAAGCTTGACCACTTAATTATTCTACACTGTCAACTGAAGATGTCACCTAACACAGTGGAGTGTCCTACAAGGATGCCTATGCAACTTTTTCTGCCTCTAAGACTAACTTGCAATAACAGAGATTTGGTCTTATCGTTGTACAATTCATGGAGCTCAGAATATTTTCTAGTAGGTGGGCTAGGTTATTTGAGTCCACCGTATTGCTTCTTCCTGATAGAGGTTGCAGGCCATAGCAACTGGTGACGTCATGAGTTGACACGTGATCGGCAGAGCAATTTATTTTATTTAAGTACGCGCTCTAATTATATCCTTACAGAGTTACTCCTTAATTCAAGTTAAATTATTCTCTTACCAAAAATTTAATTGATAATCAACAGTTGTCCCGCACTGTTTCTTATTTTAAAAAAGAACATATGATTGAATTTAAATTAATTTATATAATAGATTTGAGTTTATTGTACTGAGAACATCTGCAAAAGAGTAAATTGAAGAAATTAATCCATAGTTGACTTGTCTTTTCGAACAGCAGTATACAACCAGCAAAAATAGACTCAAGAAAAATAGACCCAGACTTATTGAAACATTATATTTTTAAAAATCAAAGTATGGATAAAAATTATCACTCTTAAATTATGTTCTCATCTTAATAAATTTTCAAGAAGTATTCTCCGATGCTGTCATTAAATACGAGTGAAAGTAAAATTTCATAATCTTTTAGCAAGTGGTGCATTTGTTTTTTAATTCACTTACTCTCTCTCTCTCTTTCATGACTATTACTTTAAAGATTATACTCACAAGCAGCAAGCCTGAAAAGCTAAGGGAATTGGCAATACCCCTCTGATCTAAGCATAGAAAATTAAAATTTAAATTATTTTCTTAAAATTTAGGTGTAAAGATAATTTCCTATTCCAACTGGGGTGGTGACCGATAAAATGTCTTCGTCCATCATAATCTTTATAGATTTTTGTTTTGGATGCCATTGCTATAATTCTCTTATTTACCATGAAATAGTTTATATTTTTTATAATGCATTACAATTTACAATATTCTTAAATATGAATTTGAAATACTCCTTTTCAATATCTTTCCAAAGTTCATACTTTATTTCAAAGATATTGAGTACGAGTTTATTTTATAAATATTTTTGCTCTTACATATTGTTTCTGAATTAATAATTCAATGTTTATACTTAAGAGGTCAACTAACCAGTTTAAGATTTAAATTAAATGTTTAAATTGGGGGAAATCAATGCAAATTTGAGATCTCTATTTAAAAAAATAAAAATTATTATTAACATTTAATTATTGTATGTGAAAACCATATTGAATATTTCTATAATTAATATTAATTGAGCATGTAGTTTAATGGTAAATTTATACAATAAGCTTTAATTGCTTTAATTAAAGAGTCACTTAATGAGTTTCAAGGACTTATTAACTAACTTAGCTCTTTGTATTAATTTTTAGACAATTTTAGAATGAAATAGGATTAAAAAATTTTCAATTTACTTTAAAAAATTTTAAATTAAGCTATTACCAATTTTTGATTGCTATCATAATGGCTTCATAACATTTTAAGCTTAGATCAAATAATGAAAAAATCTTTTTAAAATATAAATGTTATATATTAACATTAAATTAAATAGCAATAGATAATTTTAGTAATATAAGCTTAGCCAGTTTATATTACAGTGATTTCAATGGACTATTTTTAAAAATAGATTTTATCTTTTATTTATAAAAATTATTTATATTTTCTTCAATATGGAATTCCAATATTAAACGTCTTTTAATTTATTTGTATTATTTCAGGCTTTCATAATGAATAAATATATCTGTCATTATATTCCTAAAGTTTCTTTTTTGTACATTGGCAATCTGAGTTACTCACAAACCCACAAACGCCAACCGCCAAATCTCTTCTCATCAAAATAGTGGTTGCTTTGTTTTTTAAATTCTGTGATGACAAAATTATTAAGTATATAACTATTCGAAATTAACTAAGTTAGCAAGTATTCATTCATACTTTATAATTGTTGTTTCTTTAATATTTTTTACACAATAATTATAAATATTATATTATTTTCCTTTTAGGTATGCATCTTTCAGAGATCAATTTAACAATTACTACAAATAAAGTAGAAATCAAATGCTGAAAGTTCAATTACAATGAATTGAATTATTTAGCAAAAAAAAGAATAATCAAGTTCTAATCTTTATTTAAAGAAAAAGTCAAACTCTATTAAACAATTCAAGAATTATTAAATAGAACCTCCAGAGGAAGGCTTTTTTTGTAGTGATTTATAGAGGTCAATTGACTATTTATTATTCACCACCTATCAATTTCATAAATTAGAAGTCTTATAGTTAATAGTTCCTTATGGAAAATCTCCTCTTAAATACATATCCGTGACTCTCTAATTGTTTTCACAATGACCAGAGAGGCCCAAAGCCAATAGCCGCAAAAGGATACGGGCATATTACTCACTAAACAGGAAATGACCAATAATCCGTACTGTTTAAACCTTACCTGACTTGCAATAACCTCAATAATCTATTCACTAAATTTTTCTAAATTAATAATTTTTCTTTATCTTAATTAATTTCAGAGTAAGAATAGAAAATAATTCAGTTTGCTTAAGTCCACTTTTGGCACGATGCTTCTATAAAATGCAGAAGGACAGTCTTTTTTATGTATTTATAAGAGAGTATAGGGCTTACGCATGTAGGAAATTGGTGGTTTTCATAGTTTAGCATTTTAAAAGAATTAATGAAAAGAGTCAATCCCACTTAAAAATGAATATTTGCAGATTATTTTTTTTAAATGGAGAAAAAAATCTCATTTTCATTTTTTTAATAAAAGAAAGTACTTACTCTGATTTAAGCATAGCAATAAATAGTTTGTAATTAAATTTATACAGTTTAATAAGTTCAATAAATAGAATTAATACTAATTTTAAGCAGAATCAATAGATCATGCTAATGAGCTCATTCTATAGATATTATTTTACAAATACTTACTTAGATATGGCTAGAATACGAATGGTTTTTTTCGGGGTAAGAGATATTTAATCAAGTTTTAAATTAGGAAGGCAGAGTGGCCCTCATGATCAGCTGGTACTGAAATTGACTATGTTTGAATATATTCCTAAATCCTACTTATTAAAATCTTATTTAAATTTCTTAATTAACGATTAGTATGATATCTAATAGCAAATCACTTCCTCATTAGGATAGTCAAGAATAGCATTTGCTAGTATATTCAAAGCGAGGTCTCAAATAAGATAATAAGCAGAAGCTCAGAAATCATACTTACCACGACTGAAATCATCTCATGTGGAAAAATTTCCAAATCAATTGTAGATAATCAGAGGTGGCCGTGCTCCATTACAGATTGCCTTTAAAACTCATAACATTAAATTATCTTTACTGGGTTAATAATTAAACAAATGGGTTCTTTTATTTAATTCGTCTTTTAACAACCAAATGTATTCTTATTCGAGGCATAAATTCTACAATTTAAATTTTTAGTTTATGTTGTGAATTGAAGAAATAATTCATTTTAAATAGTCATCCATAAAGTTATTAAAGCTTGAATTTGTAATAGCTATTTTTAATTCATTATATTGATAATTTAATAAAAAAGAGAATTAAATTAATAATTGAAATGAAATGGAGAAAACAGTGACAATTGAAACATACCCAATTTAAATAATTATTACACCATTCGATTCAGAATTAAATTTTAAGAACTTTATATCCTTGCTATTTTAGTGTTGGAGCGCTCAATACAGAGTTATAAGCGATATGATGTTGTAAATTGCAAATCGCTATATAAAGAGTTTGAATTAATCATATTAATTTTTATAAGATATCGAGCAAGCTCCTGATCAAAGAGTGTTCGAGACCTTTTAACTGCATGGAAGTTTAAACTTTAAATTTATTATTTTAACATATCAAGGATTTGAATATTTATGCTTTTGTTTTTGATTTTAGTTTTTTTATAGTATTTTATATTATAAATATTGACATACTTTCATTAAATTCTAATGCCATTCTTCCACTCTCCTGACGTTTTTTTGCCTTGCTGATCTATCAATACTCCCTTCCCATGCTTCTTATTTTTCACCCATTCACCTTCGTATCTCTCTCCATTTGCATAACTCATTACTCCATATCCATTTAACCAATCATTATATTTACGCAACCCATGTTAAAGGAACTAGTAACAAAATAAAGTTTAGAAATTAGTTATATTATATATTAATTATCAAAAATAAAGATTTATATTAATATTCTTATTAAACCCCAAAACCACAATTTAGCATAAATTAAGGAAATTAAAAATAATCATTTATGAAAATAGTCACTAAAAAGTTTTTCTTTGAGCTACTTATTCATTATGATGCTATCACATTTTATAGTGATCATTAATTTTAAAAATCTGCTTTGAGTCACTATCATAAATGAAGGGGGTTTTATTTAACAAAATAAATCTGACTGATATTGAGCCATTATTAAATTTCTAGACCATTTCATTAATTTTGTCATTTTCAACTCTCTGATTTATCTTTCCAGTTATTTATTAACCTTTTAACTCATTTTATTATTCAGAATGAGAATCCTGATTGAAAGATTAAGGCACTAAAGACAATCCTTCTTATAATTATCTCTCGAATTAATCTAGCTTTTAATTAAGCATCTGAAAATTATGATTTAAATTTTCGATTGCTTGTCCCTAACTCTACTTCTGCTAATGATGATGATTCTGGATTATTTGCTATTTTAGTGCTTCACCAAGGCTAGAATAATTTTTCTCAATTTAGATAATATTAGAAGTCATTTATTCTGCAACACTGGCATATTTATCCTGAAGAGACTTGATACTATTTTCTAATATTACTATTTTATCATAATGATAATTTAATTGGTGATTGATAGATTCTGAGCATTCGATGAACTTCTCTTTAACTAAGTCCGTGAGTGATTCCGAAGCAACTTGAGAGTTATGGATGACCTCTTATTATAAAGTATTAAGATGGTTTTTTATTTCTTGAATCGTTTGCTCGAATTGCTAAGGATTCTAGTCCTGAACTCTATATTCTAAGTCATCAAGCCTTTAA
>JAJKFJ010021397.1:0-14379 GCA_027382625.1 Tetmemena sp. SeJ-2015
GATTTCTGCGAAGATGGCAGGCCCTCTAGGAAGGTAGGCGGTATCTCGACAGTCCGATACACATTAGCTTTAGTGTATAAGCTTGGGGCTATGTAGTCTTTCTAGAAGATATCTTCCTTTGGAGAGAATGTGGACAGCAATGATAAAATCCATTTCTTATCTGGAAGATGAGATTTATCAACCATGAGATTCTTGCCCATTCTATCAGCCATTGCTAACAACTTTTAAACCAAGACCTCCATAGTGGGAGGTGAAGGACAAGGAAGTAATCTGATTTCTCTGAATCGAGGACACCAGGCAGTTCCATTTATGACGCTCATAATATAATCCTCTGTCACCAACTTGGATTTGAATGAAGGGAGGAAGTACTAATTCCTCAATGCAGCATCGTACAGATCATGCTTAGACTTTATAAACTTCGTGAGTTATCCTAGCGAGGACTTGGAATCCACCATTGGAGTATGTAATATAAATTATAAGGGAGAATAGCCCAATTATATAACTGTACAGATTCAATTTAACTTATTACGGAATATAAAGTTCTTATGAACTGATTAATTTATGATAAAATTCACAAGCCATCCTCCACACAAATTGCGTTTTCTGGATTCATTCCTTGCTCAACTCCACCTGCCTTCTTCTCTCCAATCTGCTGCACTAGCTTGGGCTTCTTGATGTGCTATTTGCCAATAAAGTGATCAAGGAAGAACTGTCTGTCTGCGTTGTTCCAATTCTCATAGAGCGCCTCCTTCATCACATAGTTCGCCACTGCTGGAATCATCCCCTTCAAGAACGAAGTGATAGCGAAGACCGAAATGTGTCTTGAGCTTCTCCCTGCATGTGATAACTTCAGCTCCGTGCATGCAATGTCGTCTGCCCTTCCTTCCGTTCTGTGTCCAGCTATTCTCCATGCATTGCAGCCGAGTGATCTTATCTTGTTTGACCTATTTCTCCTCCTGCTTGTACTGAGACGATCCGTGGGCAAATTACTTGTGCGGGCATCTTGCCTTAATGAGAGTGAGGAACAGCTGTCTGAGTTCCCCGATTTTCATCTGCTCGAAAGCCCATTCGCTCCTCTCCACTCTGCTCTGTCTATGGACCTGCAGCTGCTTCCTGTCGCAGCGCTGCTGATTATTCTGATCTTATGAAGATGCGCTGCCTGAGCCAACCGAATTTGCCATCTATTATATCTCGACGGTTCTATTCGAGATGTGCTCGTCGAGCCTCCTTAGCAGCTCTCTTCTCCTCTCGTCTCTTTATGCTGAGCGCATTGTAAGGGTTGTAATAGCTTCCATCATCTTCGCTTGTAGCTCCCTCACCTCCCTCATCTCCTCCTCCTCCGTCTGGTCCTCGAGCCTGACCTCCTCGAACTCCTTGAGCAGTGCCTGACTCTTCTCGCCGTCCTTCTGGAGAAATATAAGGAACATCTCCTCCTACTGTTGTCTCTTGTTGTCCATCTTTGAAATCGCAATCGTCGTCCGCCTTCTATAGCGATGCTTTAAATTAATTAAATAATTACATTGAGTGAAGGGGAGGACCCTCTTGTAGGCAGGCGGAGACTGAATAAATGTTCATAACGGGCTCTTAAGATTGGCCAGTCGCGAGGCTCGTCCTCTCGTAAAATATTTATATCTGAACCACGCTGCAGGAATAGCTTATAGTTCTAACCCTTCTTCGCAATATAGCAGGATTCCTCAAATTTGCGAAGCCACCTCCTGTAATCCTCTGTGCCATAAATAAGTTTGCTGAATGCCTTGGCCTTGTACTTTTCCATTTCAATCTCAGGCGCTTCGACATAGCTTGGCACCTCATCATAATTCACAAGGATAAACCTGTTAGCCTCCAGCATGAACTCCACGTCGAGCTGAGTTGATTTTATCATTATCCTTTGTTACATTGTTTATCTCTCCCAGTTGTTTGCTTCTGCTCCCCCGTAGTGTGGGTTCGGAACCCTGCACTGCCTTCTGCTTCTCCATTTGTAAAAATACTTGCACTCTCTGCGCTTGACATTCATAATCTGTGGGAGTAGTTTCCTTAAACTAAATACGGCACACTCGATGTGAGTGACCTTGCGCATGGTGGCCTTGCCTAACGATTTATTCAAGTCCTGGTATGCGCTCAGTATCTTCTCTGCCCCTCTCACCAAGCCAAACAGCTCACACAGGTTCTTCTCGATTCTCTTGCTGAGGTTTTCGTATTCGCTTGACTTGATAAAGTCGCTGTGCCTTAGAGTTATCTGCCTCAGCTTCTTTGGTAGTTCGTCGACTGATAGTCCAGCAAACACTCCTTTGAATATATAGTCTGTGCCTCGATTGGAATCTCGTGAGCGCATCGAAGCACTCAACGCCACCGTTCTCAAGAGGCAGCTCCTCTTGTTGCTGATCTTCTTGTACGTCACCCTTAAATCAATTTGTCACATCTTTGAGCTCAGTGTGAAGGGGAGGGGGTGTGATATTAGACTTGGAGTGCATGGCTTAGAAAGTTAGAGTGAACTATTTTCGCAGAAGACGTGCGCGGGCGTTGAGGGTTAGGCATTCGTCGAAGGCAAAGTATACTGCCTGAATCTCTCGTTCACTCAACATCCTTTGAGTAATCTATATGGCTTCATCCCCGATAGTCTTCTCATCGTCGATTTCGATTTCGATCTCTTCAAGACGTTTGAGAAAGGAATGCGCTGAGAACCCTGACGTTTGAGTCACTGACTCCGATTGTTCTTGTAGCGTTGTCCTGTCCTCTTCTTGCATTAATCATTAGTCCTCTCCTGGCTTGTTGACCTTATCATCCATAACAGCTCTCTGCTTCGTTTATTATTTCGACGCCCAGTGCTCTCTGCAGGTCGCTTTTACTTAATCAAGGAGGCCTTTAATCCTCTTGCTTCGACTTTTCCCATTGACAAGAGTTCCATGAGATAGGTCAATGTCAAGAGCTCTCCTCATGTTCGACGCCAATTGACCATTGAAGCTTCGCGTGGTGAGTCGTATAGAGTTCAGAGCGCGGAGATAACTGTGAGTGGTCTCGGGTAGGTGTCATAGCTGCGAGCAGTGCCTCATTTCAAACGGCTCGAAACCTGGGCGGCTTTGGGTTCCCTTGCTGTGAGCGTAGCAGCGGTGAGGCAAGAAGGTGTCGCGGATAGTGGTAGGGTCTCTAGAGTATACTAGCCGCATGAGTTCCATAAGAGCAGACTCCACAGAGAGGAGAGCAGACTAGGCATTGATCACGCTTTTATGTAATAAGGAAGGCACGTTGTCTATGTCACTCCCTTTGTTTATTTTGAGTATCTAAGGGAGCTTCTAGATGACCTATTCCTATCGTCGTTGTGAGTGAGTTGGCCCATGTACTATGATTTCTTTCTTGCTGAATGGAACTGAGCCATCTAAGATGAGGGTGGAGTGGTAGCGGTTCACCGAAAGCTGAGCGAGGGGATTCCAATGCAGACCGATTGCTCGTCGTTTACCAGCCTTCAAAGGATCTTATGTTTCATTATCAGAGGCAAGAGTTCCGCTGGACTAAGTTGACTGCTCTGATTGTTGATATAGTTCAGTCTTGGCATTTGAGCGGAGCTGGAGGAGCTAGTCTGAATCCAAAGGTGGTAGTACATAGCGGCGAGACTGTGAAAGATTCGTTGGAGTGGCGGTCCGCATCTTTTAATTAAATCGGTGGCCGTTAATTATTTAAGAAGGGTGGGCGGTTATTAATCAAAGATACGATTGGGGTTCGGTGAGCTTGATTAATTAAATTTGGCTGACTGGCTGTATACTACTACTACTACTACTACTACTACTACTACTACTACTATACTACTACTACTACTACTACTACTACTACTACTACTACTACTACTACTACTACTACTACTACTACTACTACTACTACTTCAGCCAGTCAGCCAAATATTTTCAGGGTTGGGGACCTTGTATTTCGTTTATTCCATTTACGCAATTGCAATTGATCCTATACTATAAGAAGCAGCGTTTGTTGTTTTTCTAATTCTCAGCCTGATTAACTTGTACACAGGGTATATGCAATCTCTGAGTACTTTTTCTGACATTTTGAGCTTATAAATGATCAAAAGCTCCCTCATTTTTTATTTTTCCATTTCTGTAATTACTCCTTACTCTTGTGTAGTTGGTTTATTTCCAAGTTTAGATTCTTCTTCACTACGAGCTTTATCTAAGGTACTGAAAATATCTACATCATACTTCACTACTTTCCCTAAAATTCTATGGAGTTCTTTTATTGCTTGCCTCATAACTAATTCTTCGTTTTCATCAACCTATTAATGCTTGTTCATATAAAAATCTCTTAAAAAATAGACCTTTGATGTATTAGAACTAGATTACACTTGATTTATTCAAGTTTAAAATAGATTATTCATGTCAGACTGCTTGATTTTCTAGTTTTATTTTGACATTAAATCCTGTAAATAATTTAAAACTACTTATAAATAGAAAAATAGGTTATTAATAATAAATATACAATAATAAATAAGCCAAGTAAATATACATACTTTTGTTAGTATATTCATAAAATATTTAGCTTAAAATTATGTTAATTGGGTTTTTATTGATTTCAACTTATCAGACACCTCTCTCTAGGTTAATCTTGAATGCTATGGCTGCGTTTGAAATTGAGGAAAAGATAGTCCTTTTTAGCCTCCTCTACCCTCGCTTTTAAATCTTTGTTGTTATATCATATCTAGAGGAGCGCTTTAAATTCCCTGTTCATGAATGCATTGAACTAATTGCTTTATTTACTTGAGTTAGGGCCACTTTGGGTGCTTGTTGATCTATCTATAAAGCCTGTCGCTCTATAGTGTTGTTATCTTCCTCTTGAAAGGTTATTGGGCGCTTGAACTTAAGGCTGTATATTGCCACTTTGAGTATCTTAAATTGCTGGTTAGTTGACATTGGTAGAATTTGAAGGTCCTGAAATCACACTGTTTATCGAGTTCCCTATTACTTAATTTTGTACATTATGGGCACCTGGCTGGTTGATGTTTTATGAGTTATCGTTTATGAAAATATTAATATTTTCAATTTTCTTTGTATTCTGAAATATTAAATCCAATATTTTCAATATATCGTTGTTGTCAGCGCTATTTCTCTAACCCTGACTGCTTTGAAAATCCATTTACTTAAATATTTCTAGAATGTAATTTGAACTATCTTTATTTAGATCAGATATCAAAAATTAACAAAAAAGATAGAGTTTGAATGCTAAAATTTCGAACTATTAAAATTGAATTTTAAGCAAAGAAATTCAAAGTTATTTGAATTTGAAAATAAAAAAGAAGAAGATTTATTAAGCAATATTAAAAATTAATGTTTAACTGTAAACTTAAAAACATATTTAATTTATCTTATTGAATATTACTCATTTGTATCAATTTTTTATTGAAAATCTGATAAATATTGTAAATCTTAATATGAAGTGATTTAAAAACCTAATTTTTATAAATTCCAGTTTTATTTATTTTTTACCAGTGAAGTATCTTGTACTACTATCTACTTCATAGAATATTTCAAAATATATAAACCCAAAATTTCATCTAAGATGAAATCTACTACTCTCGCAGGTAAGTCCATTATAATTCTCAAATTTAATCGAAAGAAGCTGCAAATATCAATTTAATCCATATAAAAAAGAGCATAATTTGAAAGAATATGGAAAATAAGAATTTTAAAAGCTATATTTATTGAAAATATATTCATGATAAAGGTTCACAGAAAATTACTTGAGAACTTTATTTAAAAAATGAATTAAATTATTAAATTGATTCCAAATAAAATAAAATTATACTTTCTTAGAATCTTGAGAGTGATATCTTTACATTAAAAGCATTGTAAAAAGGGGTTTTATCTCTTAAAATTTCATAGATAAATATTAATTATATTTAAACAAAATATCTTTATATCTATTTATGTAAATACTCTCATTCATAAATGATTACTTGACTTATTATAAAATTATTTACCATTTATTTGCTTTTAAGAATTGGAGGTAGTTTCAAGCTTTAACTCAAGTACATTGTAAGATCTGCCATAATAGAAAAGACTTTATCCTAAATATTAAATTAAATTTTTAGAGTAGGACTTAAATAAATAAAAGGAACATTTTACAACTTTGAATGAGTGATTTGATATTTAAATTTTTTAAACTATTATTCATTGGGATTTCATTTTATCTTGTGCTAACTTTAAAATTTTAAGACATTTTTCCCCTCCATATATAATAGGAAAGTAGTTGTAATTAGATATATATTAAAAATACCCAAAGGCTAAATTTTAATAAGTCTAATAACTTTGTATTTTACAGTCTTGAAGCAATACAACTTAAAAAGCATTTACTTTTCTATTGAGGATAGCAGATGAATTATAATTTGCATATATATAATTTTTAAGTAGTAATTTTACCAAAACAAAGATTGAATTTTGAACAGAACTAAATTAACAAAATTCAATTTTCTATTTAATATTTATTACTGAAAATTACAAGACAGTTATTTTATATAGGTCTTAATAAATATATTTAGCTCTTCAATGCATTTATATATTTATTTAATAATATTTACTTGAAAATTTTCAAGTAAAATATTCTCGAGAAGCAAGCGTTTAAAGCATGTCTTTCTATGTTAGCTCAAAAGATTATTGCACTTTATTTTATTATCAACTAAATAATAGCCCAAATTTGGTTATTTAAATAAATCAATAATTTAATTTGGAAGGAAGGATTATGATTTTTAATGTAAAATTTAATGATTCTCAAAAAAGAGCATCTCAAGCTATTTTTGGAAATCTTAATTGAATTTTTAGCTAATATTATACCAGCTTTACCATAATATATAATGTTTATTTGCGATTTATGTGAAGAATTAATAGTTATGAAGGATAATTGTACTTATTGATTATTAAACATACTTTATTCTCTAGTTTTTTTTTAATTCTAGCAAATATCTTAGCAATTTTAATGTAGGTAAAATTCATATTCTTAATTTTAAAAAGATCAATTAAACTAAAGATAAGCTAATAGATATGGTAATAATTATATTTCCACCTCAAAATATTAAATAATTCTCAATATGTAAATTTCCTTAATTAAATTCATTTATGAAAAAATTATATTTTTAAGAAAAGCTTATTTTTTAATTCAGTTTTCAAGATGAAATAATTAAGTAAGTTTACAATTAACAATCGTAACTTTAATTCTATGAAAAAAATCAAATAAAAATTTAATTTTTTTGGTAAGTAATTCAAAAATGTGAGTATGCAACATACAAAAAGATATTGTTTGTCTTAAATTTTCTCTTATTTAGACCAGATTTTATCTTAAATTAAAAAATTTTCTTTAAAATATAATATCCTCGGATATTTTAATTTTATAATTTGAAAATTTCTCTAGCAACCATTGTTTTTTTATGTTTAAATTTTAATACCACAATTATATTAATTTATGGCAATCATTCATTTAAAATATTCATTGCTAAGAGTGAAACCAATTCAAATTTTTGAACTTAATAATTAATTAAATTATCTTACTCAACTACTTACAAGTACAACTAACCATCACCACTATGAACGACGAATCAGGACAGTCCCAAAACCAGAGAGGCCAACCAAGTCAATTTGATGATGCTAACTTTAGATACATTTTAGATATCTTAAAACAAAATTGTGTAATTCATAACCTCTATTTATCTTTTAATAACAACTCTGTCAACAACTCCTCGAACCTTTTCAACAACTAGGTGGGAAGTCATTAATGCCCAGTGAACTTTTCTAGAGACCATATCTAATAACTCTTGAATGTGAATGACTTCAACTAAAATGAAGCAGCCTCTTCGATCTTTGGACAAACCTAACAGCAGCAGCATCAGTAGTTAAATGAGTTAGCAGCTTTTGTTTAAAGAGGAAGAGCTCGAACTCTTGATGAAAATGAAGACTAAGATAATTCAAACCAAAGGGCCCCGCACTACAACATTTCAAATTCAAGAGCAAGAGGATAGGCTTGTGTGAGAAGTCAAGAGGAAAACAAGAAATCTTTGCTGATGAATGAAACTCAGAACTCTTCTGCTACTATCTCTAGAAGGCGCAATCTCTAGGAGGCTGATCAAGCATCCTAACTTGATCAGACTGATGATTAGCAGCAAGCAGCTACTAACTTCAAAACTTATCATTAGGACAGATTAATTTAATAAAATGAGCGAAGTGAATAAGAGTGCTGCTTTGGTCTAAGCTGCTCTAGAGATGAGCAAAGAATGTAACCTGAGTTTGGATTCTAAAGGCAAGAATCTTTTGATATAAGGAAAAATTTAAATCCAAATAAAAATTATCTTTCTGATAGAGCTATCCCTGCCTAAAGATCTGAAGATTTTAAATCCCCAGCTCCTACGGAACAGCAGATGTCTTTTCTTAGAAGTAAGCTGAGGCTAATCATTGAAACTGGGCTAGATCTTAAGTTTTCAGAAGAGGGGATTTGTAGATCTCTCTAAGGCTTCTATGAAAAAGAATATCTTGCAGACTCTGACCTTGCATTGCGCCATCAGGAGTGGAAGGAACTCATTTTGTTTTGCTAATCTTTTAAAAGTCTGAAGTCCGCTGAGTTTGAGCCATCTGTTTTTATGACTTACTGCCTTTTCAGATTGAAACATTAACAAAACCTCGATAAGACTTAAGAATAGGCAGAGCATAAGCAAAGGTCTTAAAACAAATATGTGACTTTTGATAAGAGATGGGCTAAAGGAATCCACAATGAAGGAGTTGAAGCCTAATTTGACGATTGTGAAGAAGAAACCAAAGGGGAGACTGATTTGAAGGCTGAGAATATCGATGCGATAAATTACCTTCTTAATAAGCACATTTTGGACAAAAAGCAGAGTGGCTAAGTTCCAGCAACATCTAACTAAAGCGAGGCTGAGCTTACTGTGAAGGTTAATCAGAATGAAGCTACTATCAACCATTCTCCAACAGATTAGTCTTTGTAAGCAGCAAAATCAAATTTGCTTGACCCTCCAGATGAGGATTGATCACTTGAATGGTTGCGCTGACTGAGTTTGAAGTCACCATTCATCTTTGAGTTTTTTGTGCTATGTGTTTGAGTCCTTATCTTTTTTTCCTATCTACTTCATCTTTGTGATCACCTTTGAATAGTTGCTTGATTGATCTCTCTGTTGGTGCTTGAAGTGGTTTGATACTTGAGGAATTGGACACAGATAATGGAGCCAAAAATCTCTGTCTAAACTATATGAGCCATATTATATTTTAAAGAAGTTTTATAAATGATTACTTATTTTCAATTGAATGCCAATTAAATTAGTAGATTGAACATCAATAAAACTTTAAGAAGAACTGAAAGTGTGAGATTGTATTACAACCTTGATAAAATAATATATAAAGTTTTAGAATCGTAAATAGAGAAATAATTTTGTGTTAATGAGTTATCAGTATAACGATAGCAGTTAAACCACAAACTCATTAAATTCTCCAAGGCTATTCATTCAATATAGGTTAAACATTTTGACCCCTTAAATTATATCTCAGCCTCCAAGCAACTGAAAAACTTTCACAGAGCGAGCGGTCACTCCTGCTTCCATGATTAAATCAGCTTCTGCTTTTTTAATTAGTCAGCTTATTACAAACCATTGCTATTCATCTTATGAATTGTGTTAAAGCTAAAAAAATTAAAGAGTCTGACTCAATAATAAGAATAATATCAGCAAATTTCAAAGAACACTGAAAATAAAAGAAATCTCAGTTAAGAGTAAATGCCAGAAAAAATAAAATTTATTCTTGACTAATACTTAAAAAATAATCTATATTTGCATTAAGAGTAAAAGGATAATTTATTTTCTTTCAAAATTTTAAAATAAGAAGAGTAGCCTCTCAAAATCTATGAAAAAATCAATTTAAAAATATTATTCTTTATTAAAATGGTGTTTCTTTGAAATAGTTCAAGAAGTGGTTAATACTCAAAAATATTTTTTCCAATAGATTAATATGCTGTCTGAAAGATTGTGCTAGTCATTTATAAAGTTATCTTAATTTCATTAGAGCATATGTTTTCATTTAATAATTAAGGATCTCAAATAAAAAATATTTCTTACTCTATTTAAATGTTAGGTTAAAATAATCAATTATCATAAACTAAATTAAAAGTTGCTAATATTTATTTAAAATATTAATAGCCGCGAGTGAATTGATTTCAAGAATTGAACTTTATAATTCATTTAAAATCTATACACATTACAGAGAAACTATCCACATCACTACTGAACAAATATTCCCACATGAACTAAGATCAAGAAAACCAGCAACCATCCTCCCAAGACTAGGACCACCATTCAGGTCAATCCTTGAATCCAAACTTAAGATATATTTTAGATATTTTTAAGCGAAATTGTGTTATTCAAAACCTCTATTTATCTTTTAACGACAACTCAACCAATCCTTCCAACTTTTTGGGAAATAATTAAGGCGCTTTCACATTCACTCAAAACCCTACCTAAAAACTCCTTCACTAGCAGTCACCTGACAGAAAAGAAGTAAACTTTTCGAGTATGGACGATATGCAGCAACGTCAGGACGGCTTTCTTAACCATGATCTCTCGATTGAAAGAGGCAGATGTCTAAGAATTGTCAAGAGAGGAAGAGGTCAAGGAACAATCAACAGAGGAAGAGATAGTGACATTGCTTACTATAGCCAATGTGAGCTCTTTGAGTATGGGAGGGAATGGACTTCATTTTAGACCTCGGTAATTGAAAGAGGAGTTTAAACATAAAGCCGATCGAAAAGATAAGAGTCAGTCTAGCCCCTTAGTCTAAAAGCTAATTAACTCTTAAACTTCTAGACCAACAGTCAGAGAGGAGTAGGAGTTAATTTCCTAAGCCCAGATGAATGATCTTTCAAATCAGGAAATTTATCCTGACAAAGCAACTCACATCTCTAACTGGAATGAATCTAGCCAGAATCCAGATTTGCAGCAAGTAGTTGCAAGCTCAAAACATTTAAATTATATGAATTGTAAAACGATCAAAAGCAAGTAAAATTCACAGCATTTCATCAAGCAGAGCAAAGAACTGCACAAGAGATTAATCACGAGAATCAAAGGGCTTTTTTAAAAAGTCAAAAAATATATTTTCTTCATCATCTGTCAACTAAACTGTGGACTCATTAATTAAGAAGCCTAGCAAGAAGGAAGCTCACAGAATGAAGCATTCATAAGTCAAATCTAAGAAAACTGCTTAATCAAACTTGCTAATGCCGCCAGACGAGGAGTGATCATACAAAGACGGAATTCTTTTGTAGTGGTTAAGCCTTCCTTTGAGGTTTGGATATTATAGAAGAAGTTCTCTCTGCCTACTTGAATATATGAGTCCTTGATAATCTGTTTCTGAAATCGATGGCTTGATTTGAACTTTGACATTTAGGTGATTTGATCGCTTGAGGAACAGAAACTCAAGTATGGAGAAATAACTACTAGACTTAATTATAAGCCATTTTATTTTGAAAAAAAATTTTGAAAATGTTCAAATTTTCTTAATGCAAATAAAATTTAAATTTAAATTTCCAAAATTTAAATAAAAAAATTTTAGTTTAAAATTTTTTTAAATTTTGAATCAAAATAAAAATCTTTTTGTTTAAAGATTTAAGATAACGATAGCAGATAAGCTAATATCCACCAGTTTCTCCAAGGCTATTAATTCAATAAAAATTAAACATTTTGACTCCTAATGTTGATTTATATGAAAAATAGAAAATAATAAGTTAAATAAAGGGGCGACAACCTATTTCTATAAACCCCCAAATCTAGGGAAAAAAGGGCCAGAAAAGTAGTATAGATATAGTAGGTTATAGTATAGTAGTAGATAGTAGTAGTAGCCTGTGCCACATCAAGCATTTTGCCCCCTTTCTTTAATTAAAAAAGCTTTTGATGGCTGGAAGTTAATATTTTTAAATTTTAATTAATCACAGCCACTAGGCCGCGCCTCACCCGAAGCACTCCAGCCCCCGGGGGCCTCATGATGCCCCCATGAAGTGCCAATCAGAGTTTGACTAGCCGACCCCCAATTTTGAGGGTGACCTCCACCAATGCCCACTCCCCGATACCACCAATAGAAACGTGAGATCAAGTCAAGCTTACCCCCAAAGGACCAAGATATGCCATCCGAAGTTTGAAAGCTACCCAAACCTCCGGGATATCACGCTTCGCTGCCCTCCCCACACATGGGGGCTGGGAGTAATCTGAAGCATTCTGCAGTGGCTAGTCCCGACAACATTCAGAGCTACACCTGCATAGAGGCCCCCCGGGGTTCACCCTATCGCAATCTCGGTTCAGCCATACGACCCCAGGCTCCTCCTAGAGGGCGACTTGAACTATCAGCGCTACTGTTATATCCAGGCCCTTCCTATGCCCTCACTTCCAAGCTTGGCAAGGTCCCAGACCTCGTGGAGATCCTTTAATTTCTCACCCCGATAGTGGACTGTAGGGCCAGACTTTGAGCAGGGGCCCCATTGATCTCACAGTATAAATAGTGGGGGTCATCGAGAGGCAGTCTGGGTGGGCGGTCCTTATAGCATTGGGTTCACTCTCAGGCATAGCTCTAGCGCGTAACCTCCTCCTTCCCACCTTTGGAGGATTAGCAGGATGATACTTGGCCGCGATGAGCACCCGATGGATCGCTCTATTTGCTACACATCGTTGGGGCCTTCTCGGCCCCGTGGACAACTCAGAAGGGCAGCCAACGGAGGGGAAACATCGGCCGCAGGAAGCAGCCTCAGTCAGGGGGAAGGGGGGCTCGTTGGGGTAGCAACCCCAGATGGCCCGACGAGAATTTAAAACATGAAGCAATGGACAGACAAGGCCTTTTTCAAGATTTGATCCCCTTATAAAAGTGAAGGGGGACACAGGTAAAGAAAATTTCAAACACCCTCTGCTCAAAAAGGCCCCCACCCGCAGGCTTCCAGAAATGATCCCAGAAGTACGCAAAGGAGATTGAGGAGGCGAGGCAAATGCTCGGAATTAGCCTTGGTGGTCTTAGGGCTGAACTTTAATGGCAGCACCTTCACATTAGCAGCCATCGCCAGGCTCATGATCAAGGGTACGCGTACCAATGTGCGCCTCCGGCCGGCGAAAAACCACCCTTAATGTCTTTGGAAACTCCTGCGCCTCTCTTGGAGGTCCCCGGCCCTCGCCCTTGGATGATGCGGGTGCAACCGGAAATAAAACCTCGTTCCGATGGAAACTTGGGCCCAAAGTGGGGGGCAGACCCCGGGGGCCCGAATCCACCATGTATGTCTAAGCGCTATCTGAGGGTCATGTGGGGCCCCCCCCGAGAATCTTGGGATTGGGGATGAGCGCCCGATTCACGGGGACTTCCCCGCGCCTCTGCATTGGGCCCCTCATTCATATTTCAATCGTTGCGGCGCCACCTCTAACGTCATCCCGACAGTGCTGCCTTGATGCCGGGGATTTTTGGGCCCCTTTGGTGTAGCTGAGTTTATGCTATGGGCATGGGGGGCCCGTGCCCAGCATGATGGGAAGCAACGCTGGTCGGTGGGGGCGTGGCCCCGATTCGCAGCTTCGGTGGGCTCTACATCTTTTCTGTGTGATAGGACTCGGGCTGCCCATGCTAATCAGATAGGGTATGAGGGCTTTGGGCCGGGATGTGAGTGCAGGGCCCCCATGTAGTTAAGTATCGCATCTTCGAGGAACCGGGCCCGCTTCGCTTGCGTTTTTGGGTGTCATCAGTGACTTCCATTTGTACGAGTGATGTCGCCTCGCGATTAAATTTTTAGCGGGAAATATTTACCCTTCAAAACGTCGAAAATCAACTATAAGATTTTGTCTAAACTTCCCAAACAATGAGAAACTTAACTGAGTGACACCACTCCTTTTCTATACAAATCAGTTCTGCTTTCTTAACTAGTCAGCTTATTCAATCAATTTTTATCTTAGAATGGGGGTAAAAATATTCCTAACTAAAAAACTAACTCAATAAACGGGATCTATGAGAAACA
Source organism: Tetmemena sp. SeJ-2015 (assembly GCA_027382625.1). NCBI lineage: Eukaryota > Ciliophora > Spirotrichea > Sporadotrichida > Oxytrichidae > Tetmemena > Tetmemena sp. SeJ-2015. Next base: position 14,014 of record JAJKFJ010021397.1, read on the forward strand.
TTCAGAAGAATTAACTCTCCCAATAAAATAATAATCTCTAAAGTACTTTTTTCCACTTAATCAACTAGAGTTTCAAAATAAATAGCCACTCCTTCAATAACTAAAAATAACAAACACGGAAGAAACAATTTGTTAGGAACCCAAAACCAAAAAAGACCCAAAACTAATCTAGAAGGTTAATTATAAAGCCCATCATAAATAAGGGAAAGTATGATCTTATGCAAAAAATTAATCATCGAAGGAGCTAGTCGCAGTAGCAACTAATCTATATTTATGTTAATGATATGAATTTTTATGAATTTGATGTTTAAAGATTAATTTTAGCAAAAAAACAAAATAAAAAAGAACATAAATAGACAAAAGCAA
>JAJKFJ010021398.1:0-14480 GCA_027382625.1 Tetmemena sp. SeJ-2015
CTAAAGTTTGAGGGAGTTGGAGGTGGAAACCCATATCCCATTGGATTGAAAGGCTAAATAAAAGCTATAGAAAAATTATTTGTATCATAGCATTTAAAATTTGGCATCCCATGTAGATTCTTGGTCATATAGGGAGGGTATGGCATATAAGGAGTGCCTCCATTTTCGCTAAAAGTATAAGAGAAGTCTATTCTTACCCAAATAATGGCCCTTGAAATCTTTGATAATTACTTTTTTAATATTATTATTATAATTAATGCTAAATAAATTGATTGAAGTAATCTTATCCCTCATCAGTTGATTTTGGACTACAGTTTTTCATTTAAGTTTGAAGTTTACTTTTAGATGTTAGAGGGTAGAAACATTGCGAAGCCTGCTGTCTTAGGTTGGGGGGCCTGTTTTGGCCTCAGGGTTTTTTAAACTTAATTAAACTATAATTCTTACCAATAGAGGTTGAGGTTTGCTTAGGCTCTGAGCCCCTGAGACTAGACTTTTGTATGCCCACTTTGTTTTAATTTTTCCCGCGGGATACTATTTTTCCCCAAAAACTGATGCGACATTTAGTTTTAATTACAAAATCTCACTATACAAAAAGTAAACCTACACCAACAATAAGAAAAAAATTAATTGAAGAAGTAAAAAGAGTGATCATCACATATGAATAGTTGTGAAGAAAAAAATTTTTGTCTTTATCGAAGGAATGAAAAATAGTGATAAATAAAATATTCTAGATGAAAGGAAAAGGATTTCCCTACTCCCAAAATATAAAAGAATTTACATTAATGCATGCTAATCATATTACCAAAATTTTTCAAAAATTTTGACGACTTTGAAGAGGAGCAGACTTTGATACAGCAAGAAAGGGAAAGAGAGCAGGCGCAACAAGCAGCTCTCGTGCTAAGTACAGAATTGGAGGGAAGTAGGTGATCTGCCAGTGAACACAAAACTTATTAGAGACTTGAGGGACGATAGCAGTGATGAGGGTAAGTAGATCACAGAAATATTCTTAAATTCAAAGATTTCAAAGATTTTCAGTCTACTTTAATGAGAGAGCTAACTCTGTTCTCAAGAAATTGTATTTCAGCAGTGTCAAATATCATTGTAGGAGAAAATCAAAAGCAGAGAAAGTTCAAGCCTAAACAGCAAAAAAAGCAGAGACAATTCGTCCAACCTGAGAAAGAAAAGGTTGTCGAAGTTGTTGAAACTCCAAAAGTTGATGAGAAAGCGAAGGCTGAGAAAATTATCATCAATAAGCATCATAAGAAACTCAAGTTGCAAGGAAAACCCTTCATTGGAAGCAAAGATGAAGCGGAAGAATTAAAACTTGATACCACAAAATTTATAGTATTTTATAGTAATAATAATAATAACAACGCATTTTAGACGAACTAGCGTCTTGCGTGTTATATGTTAAACTTAGGGAAGCTATACAGCCACTCCCGTGTTAAACAGTCAAACAAATTAAGTAACTGAAGTTTGAACGATGTCATTAGCTTTCGTAGCTTAGGTCATCACACTAATCTGACCAATCTTCATCGTCGTCCTCGGAGTCATTTTTCTTCTCTCCTTTGAACCATGGTTATTCGTCTGGGGGTCTGGTTAGTTTCTGTTTGTAAGGTCTCTGAATCTCTCCCAATTGCGTTTAGGGGGAGATCTCATCCAGTATGTCAAGTGTCTCAACTGGGTCCCAGTCGTTGGCTATTTGAGGATTCTTTCAGCCATGGAATCCTCGGTAATTTCCACTAAAATTGGCAAGTTGTGGAGGAGGGCCTGGATGGTTTGATAAGGACTTTTATTGGTATGGTTCTATACATAGAGAAGGAAATTTTAAATATCTCTATTACCTCTGGGGGTTAGTTCAGGTTGTTTTTCAATGTTGTTTTAGAGCCAGAGTTTTATTGAATGGAGGTTCATGATTGGGTAGTGGATAAGGTCCAATCTTTTTTGTTAGAACTATGTGAGTTCATTATTCTTCTAGATATAGGCTGATTCCTACCATTTTTTCTGTTAAAGGTATTCTGGTTGGTACCATTTGAGATATTTTCCTTCTTCTGGCTACAGGTTTATTTTCTTTTCAAGATCCTAGCTGAGTTGTTCTATCACCTTGTCCACTTTTCCTTTCTTGAAGAACTGGGTGATTTTTGTTGTTACTTTTCTTCCGCGTAGACTACCTAATTGGGTTGCCCTTTGGGTTGTGTGAGGTCTACCATCTATTATTTAATATCAGAGATGTTTGATTAAAGTTATTAAATATTAAGTTCGATTGATTAAACTTTATATTTAATAGGTTAACCCGTCGTGACGTGGCATTAAAGATAATGCGTCACCTGTTATTAAGTTTATTTCTAAACTTTAATTGATTAAAGATTCACCCCTTTTTATTATTAAATAGTGGGTTAGGTTTCTTATTAAATAGGGTTGCTCGAATCTTAATGGGGTTAAGGACCACTGACTTTTGGTTGGTATTGTTCAAAGTGGGTCTTGTCTCTGAGTTTGCCAGCTCGGATTAGGATTTCAACGATTCCAAGGATTGTATTCTTGCGACCGGCATTAGTTTGAAGATCCCTATTGTCATTTTAGATTAGTTTAGTAAGAATATCAAGAGTTAGGGTATCTTAAATAGCTTTCCTGAATGAGCTAAAGGTTAGAAGTAGAGAGATCCCTTTGATTAGGATGTTGTTTTATCTGTGGGAAAGTTAGATTCCGTTGGAGGGGGATCTCTTGATTGCTTTGTGTAAGCTTTCTAATGATTTAGTCAGGGTATAGCTTGAGGGAAGAATTCAGCATTTTGGGGTATGACTGGAATGATGTTGTTTTCAAATTGGAGAACCATTTGCTTGTGTATTGGTTTAATGGTATGGGAAAGTTATTAACTTTCTAATTTAATAAGTATTTTATAGTATTTTTGAAGAATATTTAAGAGATAACGAGCTTATACTTAATGGCTACAGGATTAATTTCACGACATTTAAGCTAGTTGTGGGGTCTTTGTTTAAAATTCATAACGAAACAGTGAATGTTTGGAGTCACATCATCGGTGCTTTAATCTTTGTGGGTTTAATCTTTTACACAGCGATTTTCTTAGCTCCTCCAGGAATCCATGGCTCGACAGGATTGGGAAGTTAGCTTGGAGTATCTTGGCTGAGAGAATTTGGTTAACAAGACTCGAGCACAAAATTCACTCTCAATGAGTTGCTATACAAGTACACGTTGCCTAAAAGCGATGATGACTCAAGCAAAGCTAAAGATGAGCAAGTAATTGATGAAATTCTTTCTGAAGTTCTCAAGCCTGATAATCTCTAGTAAGATATATAATTTCAACTTTATCTTGGATAGGGTCCACAACGAGTCTTACTGGAGCAATCCTCATGCTTCGCTATTCGAATCTATTGAGGAATTCGTAGTTGGTGCCTTTAAACTTATCTCTGATCCCTCTCCCTTTGTTAAGTAAGATAACTCAAAAAACTTCATCTGATAATAGGTCCAAGGAAACTTTCCTCAAGTTCGCAAATATTTTCACACAGCTTCCTCAGTATTTAGAAACTCATGCTGAAGATGCAATTAAGCCTCTTAAAGAAGATGAACATTTCAACGACTACTACAAACCTAAAGTAGGTTTTAAATTATCTTAAACTGCTTTAGTTCGAATATCTGAGAAACTTGATAAGCTACCTGGCCATAAAATTGATCTCTGGGTTGAAAACATTAAGAACCTAGCTGACTCTCCTTCATTCAACTGGCTTGAACTTGGACTTATCTTTGGTGATCCAAAGGAGCAAGTTACTTATATCCCAAGATGTAAGGCATTTCAAGATTAATTTGATAAAGGGCCTTTGTTTGTACATTTGGCTAGTGCGATTACTTGCATGAGCTTTTCTTTCATCTTCCATCTTTTCTCTGCTCACAGCGCTGGTGTAATCGAACTTCCTCTTAAAGACTTTGATACTGGGAATTCTTAAAATTTATATAAAACTTATTTTGGTGAAATAAACAAATGATGAAGAAGGAATGATCGCAAGTGTGTGAAAGGCCAAAATGCGAATTTGTAAAATTAGCAAATATTTTAATTTTAAACTTTAAATATCTGATTTATTTAAGCGTGACTTTGAAATGTTTATAATATTATTTTGTATTCCAAGTAAAGATCTCAGATGGGAAGAGCAGCGGATGGACCTGATAGCTTCTCCATCCAGGCAGGATCACTCCTCGGGGCATCCCGTCCTCACATCCAGCAACATTCGCTGAGTGCGAAAGCACTATGACCCCACATCATGTGGGGACAGGCGAATGCCTTCCAGAGAGCTCGAAAGAGCTTTCATGGGTTGATCTCAACCCAGGAAGGGCGCTGGATGCAGTGGGATGCGAGGAGACATCTGCGATATCATGCAGATGCAGATCAGGGGCAGGGAGGTGGAGCACAGATCCACAGATTTAGTTTCATGCTGGCCGAAAGAAGAGGTAGAAAGCAGGCACCCTTGAGCTCCAAATACTGATAACTTCCTATAGCAAGCAGAGGGATCCTCATCACAGACTCACTCTAGATAGCTTAGATCCACTTACGAGCTCCAGAAGCTGCTCAGATCTTAGAGCAGAGTTGTCTTTAACCTATTCTAACACTGAGGGCCTGAAGTCAGGGTGCCTCATCCTGGAGCCGAGGCTAGCTGGAGAAGGAGAGATCGGCATGCGAACATAGAAAGCCAGATGCATCTTCTTGAGCTCTACAAAGAAGCAAAGATGTGGTGGAACTCAAGCAATAAATATTATGATAACCCCCAAATCTCACAAAGAAGCACAACTTAGAAAATCAAGTTAAAGTGAGAATCAGATAAAATAAAATCCGTCCTACTTTGAGATCACATTTGGAAAATGAAAATCTTAGCAGTAGGAGTGTCCGAACGATTTCACTTCATGCTATGAAAAGTAGTAGAGGGCTCATCAACTTATACGCTGCGCAGAACTATTGCCTTTCCATGACTTCGCTCAACTTGTGTAGGACCTACTATGTAGCTTCTCGTTCTAATCAGGGTTCACAGCTACACTCAAAAAAGAAAGCATTGACCACGCAGACCTTCAGTATGAAAGAGAAGTGGAGCATCTTCCAAGCTTCTTGTATTTGAGCTAGAAGAGAATGCTTAAAAATTCGAGAAGTTAGAGCAGAGAGAAGTGAAGGAATGCATAGCCAACAACCAATATAAAGAGAACAAACTCTTTTCAATAGAGCACCTTTTGTCTTCTGGGCTTGCTTCACTTCTGATAGAGGTGATCTCCTATCCTGCTCTGAGTGAATAGCTGCGATGTGCTTCCCAGCCCGAAGGCTTTGAACTGGGGATACCTTCAAAGGATTTGAATCGACAGAAAGCGATATCAGAAGACCTCTCCGAGCAGGGTAAGCATCTCCCACAGACGCGGAAGGAGTGTCTAGGACGAGAGTGCAAGGAGGAAGGGCCTCTTCACTTCGCCTCAGCAGTATGAAGAGTACTCAGAGCTCAGAAGAAGGCACGAGGCACACAAGATAGGTCACAGCAAAGAACAGTTGGACATGGCTGACCGGGGTCCAACGCTTACTCAAATCTTTCGCATCTCGAGAGCATCAAGAGCATAAGGTATGCAACTGATGAAGCTTGCCTTAATCCAATGCCACTGCAGGGCTGAGATGTGAGTTTGAAGCCAGCCTACGAACTCACTCCGAGACTGTGGTCGAATGCGGTTCTCATGATCCCTCTTGATGGTAGCGAAGACTTTTTCTACTGGTGCCAGGTAGAACTGATATGGCCCGAGGAAGAGCACGGACAGCTGAAGAAGACGCATGGATTTCAATATCTCAGCACTGCGGTGGTAAGTGGCGTTGTCGAACAAGATGCTGGACCTTACTCTCCAGTCAAGACTATCCTTGTCCAAGTACTCGGTGAGCTCCAAGAGAAAACTCTTGACTGTCAGAGAGTTGTTTCGGCCAGAATGAAGAGCATATGCCAGGCGACCGTCACTGAATGAAGCCGCTACCACACTTAAGCCATACACTCTCTGCAGATTATCCACGTATGACCTGCTGCCAGACACGCCCCATCCCTTACGCTAATAGGACTAGGTCTATATCGAGCTCTCGTCGATGTTAATGATGAGGCGATCCTCACTCAGCGCCTTTATATAATGCGAGGCAGCCAGCTGCCTTTGCCAAAGGCAGGTTTCCATATTGGTCCTGACATCTAGAGTGTAGACTTTCTTGTAGGACATCCCTAGCTTGCTTTTCAGAATTCTCCTAAGCTTCCACTTCGAGACCTCTACCCCAAGCACTTTTTGCAGTTCTTCTTAAAGGATCTTCACTGAACCTATAGGCTCCTTTCTCATCAATCTCCTATCAACAACTCAAGAAAGAACCGCATCTTGGCCTTTAAGAGTGAAAGATCGCTTATGGAGATCTTCTCGGCTTTGTCCTTTGCACTTGCCTAGTAGCTTGTTGAGAGCATCGCGCTTGAGGCCGAAGCGGCTCTGAAGCGCCTTCTTTGAGCATCCAGCCTTTAGATGCAGTTGCACTACACGCTTTCACTGCCTCTCCTTCGTAGCATCGGATAAAAGCTTCTACTCCTGAGCGCGCCTATTCTAAAAGTCAGAAGTAAACTTCAGATTTCAGGGTTTGAAGTACTTACTCTCTTTGAGACTATCTTCGGAACATATGGAGATCTTAAGTTCGGACCTTCTTGCGAATCCTCCTCGAATAGAGTCTTTTCGAAATGAGACATCTCCTGATCTGAATGAGGAGATGGTCGCAACTTCATTGCAAGCTCTTTAAGAGCGACTATCTCTGGCTTTGTTAAGACTCCTTCAACTCCAGATGATCCCTCTAGATTTCCAATCTGACGTCTCGGATCGAGGATCTGTATTGCAAAGGCTCTCCCTTCTAAGCGAGCCCGTGCTTTAGCCTCCATTTCATCGAGCTATCGCTAAGTCAGCGGGAATAGTGGCCTTGGAGCATTATCCTAAGAGCTCACGATGATAAGACCAGTAGTCTAGCAGATCTCTTCTTCACGATCTCTTTCACGTATCTCCTCCTATTCGGCATCTTGCATTTCCTGAACTTCCTGCGCCTGGCTCATGCGAAGCCTTATCCCTGGTAAGTATTGCTCAAGAGTTGTCTGCAGATACTACTACTTCTTATTGGATTCCCTAAAAGCATGGAAAGTTATTTCTTTCTATATGAGGGAGAAAAGTAAAAGTAGGATTCGTGCTAGCAACTAGCTACTTACATTTTATATTAAGATTAATAATCTGTAATTGCGACAGAATATAATTTAATTAACCTAATTGCAGGATCCTCGATCAAGATCTTGTCTTGGAACATATTGGCGAGTGATGGAAAGACACCTGACCCAGATTCATGTAAACGAGGTGAAACAAAAGATCGGCAGTAAAAAGGAGCTCTACGACTTTCTCACTCAAGAATGTGGGGCATACCTGCCAAAGATGAACTGCTCGAACATCTACTTTTTCAGAAGTATCCTCACTGGAGAGAAAGAGGTAACTTCATCATCATAACCTTCATAGCATTTGAAGCGCAAGGATGTCATACTGGCTGCAGTACCACAGATCGAGGGTCTGACAGCTGAGGACTTCCTCGACTACGCCCAGGGCAGGCCCTCTCTGTTACGATACCTCCCGGACTAGTGCGATTGGCTACACTTGGACAAGAAGTGGATCACTGATATGCTCCTCTCTCTCGACACGGATGGAATCAACACGATGATATAGAAGGCTAAGATTGCGAGGCGTGATAAGCTCGACCGGAGTCAGAACTCGATAGTCCACATGAAGCCGGAGTTCGCCAGCGCGCTCTCGAGCTCCATCACATTCAGCGGTAAGCTTCCTGGTGGTCTAACATACGCGCAGTGTAGAAGGGCCGATCAGCATTCCTCATTAAGCAGAGCGCAAAACGCAAAGAAAGACCAGGGCAGACAATGGAAGAGGTCAAAGAGCCTCCCAGTATATCGAAGCGCAAAACGCAGTATATGCAAGAGAACAAGCGAGTCAGAGAGGAGATAGGGCAGCTCAAAGATCAAGTTGACGATCTCCTTGGCTACAAGCAGCTGGTCTTTGATCTGCACGAAGGCGGGTTGATCGACCATGAGGGAAAGCCTCAGATAATTGCGACTACCTTATAGTAGAATGATTAGATGGAGTGAAGTTATTAATTCATAAGCCTTTAATTAAACTTACTAGCCGCTAGATTATAAATTTTATTTCGGATGCTCCTATTACTGATAAATGGAGCCGAAGAAATGGAATCCCATCTCTGGCAACTCAAGGGATCCCTCACACCAGCGGGGCGACGCCATACATCCTGCCGAAGCAAGCAGGTAAGATCGAACCCTCTAGTCATGGTCTGCGGCTCAGTGGGTGGGATCATCGACTCTGATTGACCGCCGAACGGGCTAAGTTCAAATGCCCTAACACCCTCTCTTTCCAAAACCCCGGAGGGGACCAGCGGGGAGTTTGATGCCACTGGGCCAAGGAGTCGTCTGATATGCCCCGCACCACATCCATGCGCTTAGCTTCCCACATGGGCGGGTTTACTCGTCGATGGCGAGGATGTCGATGACTGGAGTCGGACGGGGGATGAAATAGAATCGCCATGACAAGGTGAGGCTTTGATCGACCCTGCTTGATTAGGAGTGATCTTGCGAGAAGTGAGAGATGGCCTTGATATGGCTCTCAACTGCCATAGTCATAGGCAACTTGAGGATGTTGGGCAAGGTGAAAGCCTGTCTGGGCATTTGGCGACCAGACAGCTCCCTCCCTCTAGGGGATGGCTCTGGCAGTGCACAAGGAAGATGCGCAGCTACCCTCCTCTCCACATCCAGTCTGGAGGCTTCTTAATACTTTCGCGAACTGCCTGGACCATTTGGTAAGGATGGAGCCAAGGAGAAGCGATTGAGCCCTGGGAGGCCTTGAGTATCAGCAAAAGCTTAACTATCGCTGATAGCTCGAAGATAGGTGGCCGCTTCGGCGTGAGCCACGTACATATGTCCCCGTTATTCCCGAAAGTCCTCTGGAAAGCTTAATTGAACTCATCGCGCACCAGAAGCAGAGACGGGCTGAGTCGAGTGGGAGAGGCCTAGGAGATCTTCATCATCTCATTTGCGGCGTAAAGCCCGCTTGAAGAAGAAGAGATTCGAAAGCCGCAAGCTTGGGATCCCCCAGCATAGGTCTCTTTGTTGAGCTGGTAGAGTTGCGTCAACTCATGGCGGCAAGAGCAAAGCCTTGTCCAAATCGAGATGAGGAGAGGAACTAGTGATCTTGATACTTACTTTCTCTTCAAAGGAGATAGCTTGAGTATCTAGATAACCCTAGGAAATTTCCACTCTCTACTGTATGGCTTTGATTTATGCTTCAGCAAGATTGCGCTGAGCATAAGTTCACGGCCTCATATCAAAGGCAAGGATCTCTTAAAGTTGTGATTGGCAGGCTCGCCTATACCCGGGTCACTGGAGCTAGTCCGGGGAGATGAGGGAGAAAAGCTAGCCGGACTAACCAACCGCCGTTAGAAGGAGGGCCTAGGAGAAGTGCCGCGCCATGGTGTTACCCAATCACGCGCTTGGCGAGCCGGAGGTGCTCGAAGATGGAGGCATGTCTGCCGAGGAGTCACTTCATACAGCCCAGAGATCGTTAGCGGCTCGGAGTTGTGAGGAGGGAGGCATGCTGCAAATCTGGCGGGATCCGCAAGGCCATGTCAACGAAGTGGGAGCCGGAGACTTGTGAGAGAGGTGTCGCGCATGCTGTCTTGAGGAGCAGATAAGCTGAGGAGACTGGCCATAGTCCTCTGCGAGTGGAGGAGTGCGCTTCATGCTCTTGAGAAAGCGGCGGCTCTCATGGAGTGTGAGGAGAGATGAGTTGGAAGAGAAAAGAGAAGCCATCGATGGAGTTGGTTTGACTTTGCATCTTCTATATCCTCAAGAACCACAGATCTGAATGTTCCGAGCTCTTAAGATGAAGACCTACTTGCATCTCTCATTCATGTCTCTCTGCTTTCTTGCCTCCCTGTTTGATTTAGACATTTAAATTATATAAGTTAATAATATAAGGGGAGGCTCGTCAAACATGGCTATCGCTGATTCACAACTAAGGATGCTAGTACTATCTCGGCACGCATCAACTTCTTCACATCAGGAAGGGATCCTGTCAGATCAGCCAATGCGTGACTTGAGGATAGAAAATGAGTGCTATGCATCTATCGGTGATGACAAAGAGCCAGAAAGTAGAGTGGACATAATTGAGATAGCGGTGGGGTCAAAATTTTCATCTAAATGGGCATCGCCATTTTTCAGATCTGACCAGGATATAGAGGTCAGGTCTAACGACTCTATTGAGTCTTGTCACGTGTAATTAAATCTGCACATTTCTAAATCCCTTAATTTCAAATCTCTCACCTTGGGAAAATTGGGGGTTTTTGGGGTTTTGGGGTTTTTTAAATGAAAGTTCATAAATTTCAGTATTTTGATAGGGGGAAAAGCAACACACCCCCTTTATTCTACTCATTTTCTGCTAAGAGACTTCATTTTTAACCCTTTTAAAATAAGAGCTTTTCCTTCCTTTTTTAGTTTTGGAGGAAACTGCTACATTTTCCCTTTGTTTCTTTTTCTCTTGTTTTCCTGTCTTCGAAAGTTTTTATTGGTGGCCAAAATTTTAAACCCTAACCAACCTTCGGGGCCTTTTTGAGACCCTTGTTTAAATTTGTGGATTGCTTTTCAGTAGCCCCTTTTAAATCAAAATCGAGTTCTTGACTCCTAAAAAGTACATCCCCCGTTTTTTCCAAAACCCCCTTTGGGCACTTGGAGGAGTTTTCTAATCTTTGGGGTTTTCCTTTAAAATTCCCAAAATTTTCCCAAAAGAGACTAAAGCCTGGTCTTTTTGTTTTATTTTTCGTAAAAAAATTATCTCTTTAACCCCTCTTTTTGGTTTTCTCATCAGTTTTTTCCACTTCCTTATATAAGCTGAAACCCCTTATTTCCCATTATATGGCCTCTACCCAAAATGCTTCCACGACAGCAAATCTTCTAATGCCCCAAACGAAACTCTCGTTTTTATTACCTCCAAGGGGAGTTTCACTGCATTTTGAAGACCCGGGAATAAAATTTCTAACCCCCAAAATTTAAAAAGATAAATACTATTTTAAAAAACGCTTCTTTTTCCAAGTTTGGGATTAGAAGGGTTTTTCCTTTTAGAAGAATATGTTTAAAATTTTAGCCCTGAAAATTTTAATTTAAAAATTGAGCGCCAAACAGTAAAGCATCCACAGTTTTTTTCCAACAAAAAACCCCACCCCGTAAACCTTCCAAGCTACATCTCGACTGTAGTTTTACCCAACCTGCGCTGTAAAATGACACTTCATAAAACCTGAATTTTAAGGAGAGGGAAAAGGGACCCTGAGAAAAATTTCAAAAGCAAGAAATAAAAATTAAATTTACTCTTTAAAAAATAATCTAAAGCCTCACCGATCAAATCAGCCAAGAAAAGAACTTGGGGGAAAAAATTGAGAATCCCCCCAAATGCTGAAAAAGTAGAAAAACTAATAAAGTACCCTTTGAACCCAAAAGAAGAGAATCCCCCTCTTTAAAATTAAAAGACATTTTAGTAAATCAAAACCCCCTGGGGTTCCAAATCAAAAGAAGGAGGGGGTTTAAATAAAAGAAAAAAGAAACCCGCAGACGTAGAAGAAAGAAAAAAACACGCTTCATATTCCCTGTTTCCAAACCGAACCAATCAAAAAAACTAAATATCTGCTCAGGAAAACTAATCAAAAATTAAAAGCTTTTATAGTTTTAAAAGAATAAACTGTTTTGTCCGGGCTTTGAGGATTTTTTATTGGGTGGGCTGGAGGAATTGGCAAGGAACCCTAAACCCCTTTTTTTTAACCCTTCCCCAAAGGTTTAAAAAGCGTCACATTTTTGGAAGTTTTAATACAATTCAAAGATATATTCCCCCCTCTTTGAATTTATTTTAAAAAATCCCCTTCAAAAATTTAGTAGTTCCCAATCCCTTCACGGGCCCCAAATTAATTTCAAGTTTTAAAAGCATACAGTTTGGGAAATTTTTTAAAGAGAAAGAAAATTGCGGCTAGGATCCCTATATCAATAAAGGTGAGGCCATGGGTCTCTGCTTTTAAATTCCAAAGGGATTTGGAAATTTCCCTCCTAGCCCTCAAAACATCTAAAAAGCTTATTTCACTTATTTTTTATTTTTTAGGTTTATATTTTTCCAAAACAAGTTTAAGATAATGACAAGAAAGTTTAGTTCAAGACTCCAAATTTCCAATTCATGGAGACCTAAGGTCTTGGGCTTTCTCAAGGGTTTTTGCCTTAAAACGCATTCTTAAAATTTTAAAGACCCTGGAATTTTCAACTCACCTAAAAAAAGGGGTGGGAGGATTTTACGGAATTTAGGTTTTAAGCAGATTAAAAGCGAAGAAGGAGGGTTTTTTTATTCATGCTTTGGGGTTTTAAAAACACAAAGAGAAACCAAGACAGTAAAACCAAAAAATAACATTAAAAAGAATAAAATTGTTGATCAATTAAGACATTTGGTTTTGAAATTTCGCTCATTCCTTTTCCCCTTTTCAGGGGTAAGCCCTTTTTCCCAAATTTCACTCACCCAAAATAAAAGAATACTTAAAAAAGAAAACCCGAAGGGCCCTCGATTGGGAAATTTCAATGAAGAAATTTTAAAAGCAAAGAGAGTTAAGGGGAGAAAAGAAAGGGGGGCTTTTAAAGGGGCTATAGAATATTTTTTTTTAATTTTAAAATGGGATTATAGATTTCTATTTTTTTGAACTTTCATTTAAATTAATATCTTTTCCCTTTTAATTAAGTCTTTTTTTACTTTTTTATTTGTTTTTGCTGCTGATCTATATCTAACTTTATTTTGTATTTCCGTTGGGTCAACCCAAATAGGCAAAAGGCATGAGAGATAGAGTAAAAACTGAATTACGAAATCGCCTAAACGCCTTTTTGTTTTAGAAATCTTTTAATGTCTCATCGCTTAAATGAAACCGAGGGATGCTAAAAATTGGGGGTTTAAGAATTGACATCAAGAAAAAAAGCGACAATATAATCCTTAGATTATAGTCAGGATTGCAAATTTAATTACAACCCCCTCTAATTTAGTTGAATAAATACCCGCAAGAGCCCAATTTAACCGGGGGGAGCAGAAGGACTGGGAAGCAGGAGTTGAAGGGATCCCTTTCCGGCAACTTGCGCGTTTGAAAATTTGAAGAGGGAAAGGGGACTTTGACTCAAAAACCAATTTTCCCTCAACATTTTTGCTTTGGGGTTTTGGGGCCTCATGATATTTCCTTTACCATGCGGGTGGTTGCAAACTAAATGCGGGTAAAGGGGTTTTCCCAAAACCCCTGTCTAAAATATCCAAACATATTACACTCACTCAAGTGAGATTTTTAAATTTTTTTCTCTTCATGTTGGGTCCAATAAACTTTCCCACCTTTTCATTTTTAAAGTATTAAAAATTATATCTGAGAATTTTAAAAAAAAATAATTCACCAAAAAACATTTTCTCTTCTTGTTGGATTACCTTTTAATATGTTTAAATTAAAATTTTGTTTAAAAATTTTAAAAATTTTCAACCCTAAATTTCTTAAATATATATACTTGAATTAAACAATCAATTAAAAACAAAATTATAAGACCAAATTGAACTTGGTCTCTTTAAAAACACATGCAAGTTATTACCATACGTATATACACTTTAATTATCGACTATTAAATTACATGATTACATTACATTACAAATTACATATGCTTAAATTATCTACTCTCAAATCACTACCTCATTTTACACTTGAAATTTTCACTCAACTTTTTACCTTCATTTTATCATTGCATTCACCGACTTCAATTTATACTCTCTCAACTTGGGTGTCATTTGTCATGCTGATATTTATATGATCATTGGAGTACATTCTTGGTTTAGATTTAAGTGTATAAATGACACCAGTTTAAACGTCCCAACTTTATACATACATTTATAGAGCACACTTTTACACAGTCATGACTTTGGCTATCAACTTCCAACTTAGTATTGTGTATGGTTGAGTTGCTTGTTGGACCTTGCAATGAGCTCTCATGTTTTATAACTTTGAACACGAGGTACAGAGTTGACCTTGTCAGAGGAGCAAGTCACTTTGTCATCATTATACACAACGAGTTGAAATCGAGACAGTTCAAACTTGGTCTTTGATATACACTGTCAGTTCGAGCACATGTTTACAACTTGTAAAGTCTCTGCAAATTTTGGTCCAAGTTTCAAAGTGGTTGCAAGCAGACCTCACTTTCACGATCGAGATTGAGGTGCAAAAGTTCGAGCTGTAAAGTCCCTGCCAAAAAACTGGGTTCTTGCGTAGAAACATTTTCAAATGTAAAGTCCAAGTTTCAAGGTCTGTGGAAAAAACCCTGACTTACAAGGTCTGAATTCGACAT
>JAJKFJ010021399.1:0-14926 GCA_027382625.1 Tetmemena sp. SeJ-2015
TTAGCTCCTCATAAATATTCCTCTTCAATTAATCCTTTATTAAACTTGATTTTTGTGATTTAATTCTATTTATTTTTAAACTTTAATTCTCTTAAGTCTTAACATTTAATTAAATTTGTCTTATTGCGATTATTTATTAATTAATAAGTTTGAGGTTAAATGATCTTTTTTGAATATTTTGAAACAGATGAGCCAACACCTACCGACATAAAATATCAATTTATTTATAATATTAATCTTTCATTTATTTTGACATTTATTTAAACTTTCCGACGACGGTGATGGGGTTTTGGTGGTATATATTTTTTATATTTTTAGCATTCCTTTAAATAGTGATACTATTGGGAGGTTTTTAATTTATTTATTTAAAAATAGATATTAGGTTACTTATTCTATTTACTCTGTAGTGGTATTCATTTAAAATTCTGGTGGAGATTACTCGACACTTCTCCAATTAATATCACGATAAATTTGATTATTAGGTAAAACCGCAACCCTTTGTTTTCAAATTAAGGCTTTTAGGCCATAAACTTGATATTAAAAAGGCAAAAATTTCCTAATAAATTTTAGATTTTTATCTAAAGTGTTTATTTTTAAATTATTCTTTCTAAAAATACATTTAATCATCTAATTTATATAAAGATAAATCAAGCAGAAGATAGTCTCTATCAAGTTTTCTTAACTTACCAAAGGATATAGAAAATAGTCCAAATTTGGTTCTTAATGAAATTTGAAGAATAAGACATTTAGGAATAATCACTTGTGACATAATTTTAAAAAGTACATAACCTAGTTTATTCAAATAGGAAATAATTAAGTTGAGCAAATAAAAGAACAGAAGGGTTAAACTTTGAAATATTTTCTATATCCTTTGTTAAGTCAAGAAAACTTGAGAGAGATCATCTTCTAGCATATGCTAGATTTATCATTATAAATTAGATAATTAAATGGATTTGCTTTTTTAAGAAAGAATTATTTTAATTAAAAAGAATAAAAATATTAAATATATTATGAAATTTTTGCCTTTATCATATCAAATTTTTGCCGTAAAAAGCAATAATTTGAAAAGAAAAGGTTGCGAATTTTAACTAATAACCCATTTTTCGTGGTATTCATCGAAAAATAGTCAAAAGACAATCAAGATTGAATGATTTTTGGTAAGTGTTAAGATACTCCTTCAAAATTTTAATTATAATTTTAGGATTTATTGGGAAAATAAAAATCCCTCTGGGCTACGAAGACCTGACAATTCATGAACCCACTCATAATACTGCAATATAGTATTTTACAAGAGAAGCAATAGTAAATAAATTCACCAACACTTACTCCTTCAACAACTTTCACTTTCTTCCAACTGCTGAAAACGTAAAACCTTTAAAAATATCATCATCGATGGTTAAACTTAAGGCAGAAAAAAGCAAGGGCCTCCTGGTTATAAATTTTAGCTCCATAACTCTTAGAGCTATGTTGGCACTACAAATAGCATTATTTAAAAAGGCAAGTGGTCAATACTTAAAATGATTTCCTCTAGAGATGACAGTTAGGCTAGCCAGGCAATAGTCTTGGCTCTGAATCATTCATCTTTAAAGGAGTTTAAATACTTTTATTATTCCTTGAGATTTTCAATCAAAAAATAGGGATGGTCTATTTAGAGAAACTATAATGAAATGGGAGCTCTTTCTGTTCTCGCTCGCCTCTTCGGTTCATTATTATTCATATTTCTCTTATTATATCACACCGCTTTCATTGGATTGTTAATCTGCAAAGCCTCAAAAAGGTTCATACTCTTAATAAAATTTAATGGTCTCTCTCTAATTCCAAGCCTTCTTGAGAGAAGAGAGCGGAGTTTCTAATTATATCTATGCAATTTAATAAATTTTAATTTCAAAAATTACAAAAATTTTTTTTTTAAATTTTAAATATTAAAGAATTTAAATTTAAAAATCATGATTATTAAAATAATAAATGGGCATTAAAATCAACGTTAAAATAATATATTCACCCTTGATCTGCATCTAGTTCGATAGCTTGCCAAAAAAATTAAAATGAGTTTTTTCTGAATCAACTTCAGAGCTCTTCTCAGTAGCGAGATATGATGAGTGCACTCTTCATCAATTTCATAATCGTAGTCCTCAGCTACTTGAGTAGCTTACAACTCTGTATGAAAGCTCCAACGTAAAAGCTGCAAGGATAAAAATTTCATAGAATTTCATGATTATTCGAATGGCATATAAATTATTCATTTTTGGAAAACTTAAACAGTCGTGTTTTTATTCTATTTTAATTTAATATTTAAATTAATTCTCTTTTTATTAAATTCTCACCTATATAATTTTGAAATTCTCAGTTAATTAATAATAAATTGAAAGAACTTTTAATTAGTTTATCTTAATTAGGAGTTTATAAAAAATTCTCTTGACAAGAGATATATTTGTGCTTGAATTTTCATATTCACTAATAACTTAGTCTTTCATTATTTATAACTAACTATTGCTTAATAAACCAGATGTTTAATGGCTCTCTTATTAATACTGTCATTATTGTCAGAAAATTTCTTAGGCTAAAATTTTACACCTCCACAATTAAAACCATCAGACCGCATCATTTCGCATCATTAGCTCGCTGCTTCGTTCAGAGATAAATGTCCAGAGAGAAAACATTTAGAGCCTCCAATATTTTTCTCATTACCATGTGAAGGGACCATTTTGCATAGACTGGGAACTAATTTTCTTAAGTCTAAGTCGTCTAGAAAAGACAGTTTGAGCATCCTATTCCAATCAATTACCTCTCTGAGAGAGTGGATCTTAGACTAACTTAGTAAAGCCTCCTCAATATAGTATTCCTGAAGTTCATTACTGAGAGAGTCTTGATAGTGTAGTAAATCAAGTTATCGCATTTTCTCCTCAATAAGATCAAATTACTATTTTTTATATTTCTACAGACCAGAATTTTTATTATCGGATCAGTGCGAATTTGTAAGAAAAAAAAATTTAAATAAAAATTTGGGCATTTAGTAAATATTTTTTTTCCAAAATTAAATTTTTTACTATGAGTTAAATTAAAATTACTAAATGGAGATTTACAACATATTCGGTTATACAGAGATATAAACCCTTACCCCATTTTGACCAAACCCTTTAAACCCCGGTTTCCATCTCTACTCATCAGCTTTTTAAAATTTTTGTCCAAATTAAAATTTAGTAATATAATTTTTTTTATTTTAAAAAATTTTATCCCAAATATGCATTTTTTTTAAATTTTTAAAATTTGAGAGATGCAAACTATCACTAATTCCGTCCACCTTCTTCTCTCAATCTTAATTTAATATCTCTTACCTCAGATATAACAATCATATTTTAACCATAATTGACCTATTAAATTATCTACTTTTATTTAATGCATTTTAACCTTCTATTTCGCTTTTTTTTTTTTCCCAATACTTATATTTAAAGCAGAAATTGTTTTAAATTCCATTGGAGAAAAGCTAAAAAAAGGTTTAATTTTTTCCCCTTAAAGGAAAATTAATTTAATTTTTTAAAAATTTAAAATTTTTATTTTATCTTTCAATTTAAATGATACTATGGTCAAGCATGAAATCATTATAAATTAATAAATCAAAAGTGAAACAAAAAAGAAATTCTGGGACTTTACGTTTATACGATATTTAATATTTTACCAAAAAAGATATAAAATTTTTGTAAATTTTTTTTAAAATTTAATTATAAAAATTTAAAAAAAATTCTCTAAATAAAAAAAGGGGTCTATTCAGTAATTTCATAAGATATTTTTTAAAAAGTTTCGAATATTTCAAGGTTATCTTTTGTATATCAAATATTAAACTTCTTAAAATCTAATAAAATTTAAATTTAAAAATAAGTATAAATCTGAGGATATAAATTAACAATTAATTAAAAATAAACGATCAATGACTATGAAAGATAAGCAGAAGAAATAATCTGGAAATCACCAGAGAATTGGATTTTAGGATTCATAACAGCTCCTTCTTTTTTTAATATTTTTCTTTAAGGACTTCAAAATAATCAATCACTAGACTCTGACTTGGCTTAAAAAAGACTTAATCACGAGAGTGACTTAAAACAGGCTCCTCAGATTAAACAAAATTACATAATATTTTAAGATAGTAGTAGTTGTTTTATGAAATTAAAAAAAGGAAACATTAATTTATAATACCAAGTAAATGTTTCTAAATTTCTTAATAAACTGCGACAATTCAAAATTGTGAGAATTAAAATTTTAATTTTTGCTCTTAGAAATTCTTTATAAAAAAAGAATATAAAAAACTAATTTCCCTCCACTTATTCAATTAAAACTAGTTTTAATGACTCTCAGCTTTTATCACTTTCTTTTAAATTAAAATCAGGCGGATGAGAAATTATTGTGTATTACACTTCGATAAAAGCCAGTAACTCTAATTTTAATTATCAAAACTAAAAAATATGAGTGAGTTGATATATTATAGCTCAGAGAATTAGAAAGAAAAAAAGTAGAGTAAAATAGAGAAGGAGAGATTTGTTATTTAAAAATCATATATAATAGCTAGTGATATTAAAATTTAACTATGGTGGTTTTTTAAGACCTATGGTTTCATACTTTTAGATTTTCAGGAGAAATTTAAGCCAGCTCTTCATAGACTTGAAATATTTACTGAAAACTTAAGAAAAATAGAAGTAAGAATACTTCAATATTTAGAAATTCTTATTTAATTAACATATCTATGCCCAAAGACGTTAGCTATTATCCTCTTAAATTCTTTCATTTTCCCTCATAGTTCTTTTAATTTACAGATCAAATCATTATCCCAAAAAAATTTTGCAAATTAATTTTCATATAAAAAATTTAGTCCAAAGAGTAAAATAAATTATTAAAAAATTTTTTTTAGAATCAACTTTAATTTTTAATATTTAAAGTATAATTTTAGATGATTCAAATATATATTTAGAAACGATTATTATAGGATGAATATGAAAGGATGATCGTTGAATGATAAAAAAGAGATTAAAAATACCCCTGGTCCTTATTGTTTATAGTTTTCTATTTTATCTGATTGTTTTTACTTTTAATTCAATTTAATGAATGGATTCTGGGTATTGTATATGATATTTCGCTTAACCCTTCCACCACCTCCGTCGTCACTTCCTCTGTTTATCAATGCCAATTTTAGTCCTTTGCTAGATTATCATTTCGATTGAGATATCAGAATCTTTCTATTTTGCAAGTCTGATTTCGGAGGATTTCGATTGCGCGCTTATCACTATTATCAGATATTTATGAAAATGCGTAATCTATTAAATTTATGAATTACTGAGATTCAAACCTGATTTCTATCATTTTAATTTTCCTTCTGTTACCAATTGGCCATTCAAGCTCCTCCAGCTATTTATTTCCAAGTCCTTAACCCTATTTTCTATTCGTTTTTGAGCCATAATTGCATTTAAATCCTTAATGAAATTAAAATAATCGCAACATTATTTAAAAATGATAATTAATATTAAGTTTCTTAACAATAGATAAAGATTTAACAATAATCGCTGTTTTTTAATTGAATGCATTAGATCAAGTCAAT
Source organism: Tetmemena sp. SeJ-2015 (assembly GCA_027382625.1). Lineage (NCBI taxonomy): Eukaryota > Ciliophora > Spirotrichea > Sporadotrichida > Oxytrichidae > Tetmemena > Tetmemena sp. SeJ-2015. Next base: position 5,585 of record JAJKFJ010021399.1, read on the forward strand.
TTTAAGTTTTTAAAATTTAAATAATTTAAATTTAAAACCTATAAAAACAAAAAAAAATGGGTTTTTTTAATAATTAATGTTATATAATTTTATTTTAAATTTAAATTGTCTTAAATAAATATATTTCATTTTGATTTATTATTTATAATTAATTTCAAATAAATTTTGCTTTTAAATTTCATTTATTTAAAATATGTTTAATAAAATTTACAAGGTGAAATGTATTTTTAAAGGCAATGAAGTGTGTTTTGAAAAATAATTATTAATTACATTCCCAAAATTTTAACTTTACTTTAATAAACAAACATGCATTTTTATTCTCCCAAAATTTTGGATTAAATTTTTCATTTTATTTATTTTTACTAATTTAAATTTTTCTTATATTTTTTAATTAAAAACTTTGCAACTTATATAAAGATTTATTATGGGTAAGATACGAATAATGATCAGAGGTATTGACAAGAATACAACAGAAGCTAAGTTTACTTAGTAGAGATAAACTTTAAGGCTCCCGCTCAACTGTAAAAAAAGTAATCTAAATTTAAGAATTAATATTTACAAAGATGAAAAAGACGCTACAACAGAAGTACGAGAAGGATATTTGAATGCTTGAACTACACTACTTACCTCCAGCTCAGCTTAGCACGCCAAGACTCTCCTGCTCGGACAACTGTAAGTCACTTTTATTTTTTTCCTAAAAAAAAAAATTTACACCATTGCAAATATCACATCACAAAATAAGACTAAATTCAACCAAAAATATTCTCAACTTTTTAAATATTTTTATAGCACAGTTTTGCTTTGAACTTACAGTTGTCTGAGCAGGAGAGTCTTGGCGTGCTAAGCTGAGCTGGAGGTAAGTAGTGTAGTTCAAGCATTCTAATATCCTTCTCGTACTTCTGTTGTAGCGCTCTTTTTCATCTTTGTAAATATTAATTCTTAAATTTAGATTACTTTTTTTACAGTTGGAGCAGGAGCCTTAAAGTTGATCTCTACTAAGTAAGACTTAGCTTCTCGTTGTATTTCTTGTTCAATACCTCTGATCATCTATTCGTATCTTACCCATAATAAATAGACTTTTAAAACATTTTATATTGAATTTTTTATAATGTTGAGTGTAAGAATGATGCATGATTCAATAACGATAGTCTGTAATTTTAATTTGTGATTTATTATTTAATCAATTTTTTTAAAGTTTATAATAACCAAAAATTTAGAACAACGCAGCATTCAATATCCTGAAATATAATAAGCTCAATTATTGGAATAGCATAAGTGGGACATTATAAAACACAGTTTCGTTTAAAATTTTACAAAAGGATAAAGCGAAATTAACAGATTCCACTTTGATATGTCATTTTATCAGCATCCAAAATTGTTTTTATTCTCGTAATGAAATTTATTGTTTTCTTGTTTTCTTATAGAAAATTATTTATTAAATATATATCTCTCTAATTATTTATTTCTATAAGCTGACCATATTTTATTAATAATGAATGGGGATTTAGTATAAAGAAATTGGTGAAATCCCTTTTATTACTATTAAATTACAGAATGTAGAAATTTAGCAAGAACAAAATGCTTGCAGCTGTTTCTGCTTTATTGCTGATTAGCTCTCAAATAAAATCAACAACCTCCATCTCAAATGGGATCAAACAATTGCTTTAATTCTTAAAAACAAATATAATTTAACTTAATTATTAATTTTATTTTTATGATATACACTAAAAATGAGATTATTCATTTATTTTTTCTAAATTACTTTTATATAATTACTTTAATGCATTTTGTTGGAAATATTTATTTTTATATAAAATTAACTTTCGATCATCTTTCAATTTAAGATCGTTTTGCGATTTTATAATAAAACAAATAATTTTAATAAATAATAATTATTTAAATTATACTATAATTTTTTTCATTTTATTAAAAAATTAAAAAATAAATGATCACCATTCCATTATAAAAGATGAGGTTAGAGGGGAAGGAGGATCCAAACCACCCTATGCATCCCTCCAGATTCGGAAAACTCATCAAACAAGAAAAACTTCTTACATAGGGTCCACTTCGCTAAAAATTAATACCAATTTAGAAATCAATTCAAAATTAAATCAAATAAATTTATGCAATTTATTAAAATATGCATGATATTTTTTAATTATACAAAAAAAATAAGTTTAAGTCAACTTAACCATTTAATTAAATTACATTAAAATCTCAATCTTTGAATAAATATAAGCTTTATAAATTTTGTAATACATTTTGCTCTCAATTGTTAAGAAAAATAATCTTCATTATTTAAGCAAAATTTGATTATCTTTTTAATCAATTATTTATTTAATTTAAAAGAGAAAGAGAGATAAGATATGATAAAATTTAGAAATAAATTGCTATATTATTTATGAACACGAGGATTTCTTAAAATTATTTAATCATTTATGATTGATTAATAATATTTTTTTTGTATGTAACTTTAAAAACACAAAAAAATTATTGCTACTATTTATCAGGTATCCATTTTTCTTAACTTGATTTTTAACTGTCTGGTAACCAATTTTATCAGAGAGCTGGTCTCAGATGAAATAAAAAATAAAAGCATATTTAATATAAATAGACTCTATCTTCATTTTCAATCTTCGGAGAAGAAGATTCACAACCTTAGTTATTCCTCGATTAAGATTCATTTGAAGAGGATGAGGAGATTGCATTAAACACAAATATTTTTCAAAAAATATAATAATAAAGGCAAATTGGATCCAGCAAGCTAAAAAATAATGGCTAGAGCAAATTATAGCTTGAGTAAAGTTCATCAAGTGTAATAATAAATCTTTTGAACTACGAGAACTTCGCCTACATCGCTCCTCTCTATTTATTTAATATATTTTGGTTCTTATAGTATAAGATCGACATTTATTAGGGTTAGATCTTTATTAAATTAAACTGATTAATTGGACCTGAAATGGGGTCACTGTTTATGACCATTTTCAAAAAGAAATTGTTGAAGGCCTTCGATCATAATCTTATATTCCTTCTCTCTACTCCTTCTCCTTGCAAGTATTCAGCCAACATTAACTTGAATTCTTTTCTGGAGAGTCGATTTCCTCAAGAAATACAAAAGAGTAAATCATTCAAGATGGGTGTGCTTAAGACCATTACATATGAGCAGCATCTCTCTGTTATCTTTCTAAGATTCCGCACACTGAACGTGAAATTTTTTCCTTGTCTCATCTTATTCCCACGTTGCGCGTATTCAAAATTTGCGAGTTAGTGCAGATATCAAGATGGTCTTACGTTATCATAAGAATGGATTTATGTTAGTAGTGAAAAAGAGCAAGACCGGAGAGCCCTCCTGTGAATAATAATTTATTGTCGCATAAAATTGGTTAAGCCATTAAGCGAATGAGAGTCGTATCTTAGTCGATATGGATAAATCAACATTTCAACAAATGGTGGTCGCTGAAACGCAGTTGACTCGAAGAAATTATTAAAGAGTTCATATACCCAACATGAGACCCAAGTCTTTCAAGGTCAACAGTGCTATTAGAGAGGCCTTTTCCACACTTAAATAATCTCTGACAGCTTTAACCTCCCTTGCTTCCTCACCTTCTTCAGTGAGCTTCAGCTGTAGCAGCCACCTGCAAATATCATTCTCTAGGATGAAATGCCAATTTACTAGATCCTGATGATGCTAAAGGAGGTTTCAGGCTGTTGATATATTTAACTCTTCCCTCCGAACAGCTGTACTCTCAAAACTAACTCCGAGTTTAACAGAAGCAGTAATGGCGTTGTCTCCGTCTCAGCTTGCTCTACTCAATCCGGCAATCCTTCCTGAGCACATTTATATAAGTCTATTTAAAAAACTTATTTAAGATTCTACTTCCACAAATGAATCAGATCTTACACTATTAGAAACAGAAGTTAGATATGATCTTTGATACAGGCTCTTCTGTAAGTTTAACCATTCTCAAAACATTATCTAATTAAGAGAAATAAATAGGGCTTTTAATAATATTAGATAGCTAAAAATTAATAGAAGTTTTCAAATAATAAGCTGAAAAATAATTTTTGTGTTAGTGGTTGGTTTAAACATTAAAAATTATTTAAATTAAAAAAGTTACAGAGAGCCCTGATTGCACAAATTGTGAAGGGGAAAGATATCAATATAGTCAAAGTTCTACTTATAATCTAGTGAGCTCCACTACTGAAACTTTTTATGTGAGCTTATTATCTATCACTTTATAGATTATTAATAATCGAAATTAAATAGTTTATAAATAACTTTACGCAATATAGTCGGGATCTAATATTCAATAAATTAAAAATAATTAGTCAAACCTATGTTTATAGTCAAAACATAATTCCCCATAAATTTAAAATATACCTCTATTATACATTGAAGACTTTCTAAATTTGATTTAAAAATAAATGCTAATTAATCTTAGAAAAAGTAGGATTGTTTTTGAATTAGTAGTTAATACGTCGAAAGGTAAAATCTGCTCCTCTCGTTTGACTTTAGAATAAACTTTAATCAGTTAAAAATATAATTAAATTAATAAACTTTAATAGTTAATTAAATATGTTTAGTATCGATTATAGGTCAAATATAAATTCATGATAGTCAAATGATATTTTCAAAATGCAAGTATTTAAAAATTAGTTTCACTGGACAAGAATATGCACAGTGCTGATTTAAATTTATACAGAGGAAGCCTTCTCCTTTAGCATTTTTAATTTATTTTATAACTTTTAGTATTTGCATTTCTCTTCAATTATCTTCATATTTAGCTTTCTATCCATAATAAAATTTTTGAAAATTGATATGAATACTTTTCACAAAGATTCACTTAGTTCACATAGATCCTGGCGGACAAGTATTCTGAAAAGTTTTCTCATATCGACTTAGTGTCTTTGTTGTGAACTTGATTTCCATCTTGAGCTATATTTTATCAGTTCCTTGTTACCAGACTAAATTAGCGTAAGAATCAGTGAGAAAATAAGCGTCAAACTTATATATATTATTTTTAAAGAGTTCTAGCCAAAAAAGGTTTACTTACATTAGTTTTTAAGAGATGCATTCAAGTTATGCTGAGCTTTTGTGATCGCATTTTTACCAACTCCATTCCTATCTTTCTTTTTCAATACTTTAATTTAGAAAATATAAATTGAAATAAGCTATATATTGTCAGCTCATTCCCCTTTATTAAAACACTTTATTTGAACGTATCTATTTCCTGTAATGAATTCGTATTTAACCTATATTAAAATCTTCCTATCTTTTTCCCATAACTCTCACTTTTCTCCTTTATTTAATCCAAATTTGGGTTTGTTTTCAATGTTGAGATGACACTCATTAAATAGGACTATTTTTCCAATGAAATTGAAGATTAAAATTAAAGAACATTATAAAATATGAATTACACAAAAATACTGTCTCCACACAAATATATATTTAGCGATTTGTTTAACTCAATAATATTTATGATTTGGGAATATGTATTTATTAGGGAAAGTAGTGAAAGACACTGTCTCTCTAGATCCTTCACAGCAAACTAAAGCAGAGCAATTTACTTTCTTTACTTCTACGTATTAGGAGGGAATGGTAATTTATCAAATAATTGGAGGGTCTTTTTTAAAGAACTCTATATTAAATAACTTATATTTATAGTAATTCTTCTTTTAAATATAATCAATTAAAAAGGAAAATTCAGATAACGAAGGCCTTAAATTTTGTCCTATGCTAGCCTTTAAGATGGCAAATATTCCTTATAAATCTCTTTCATTTTCAGCTAATTCCTTATAAATAGTCAGATAAACTTCAAACGAATTTTTAAAATATTTAGACATTTTTATTTAACCAAAATTTATTCCAGGGACAAAAACTGAAGCTTTCCTACAAGTTTTCTTGGGGGATTATAGGTAAGAACAATATTATCCTTTCAGCTCCTATTTTTATTACTGGCTAGAAAGGCAGCTTTGACTGTAAGAAGCCAGTATTTTTAGTATTATTACTAAACTTTAGAGAGGTAGATTCAAACCCATTTATATATGGCATGTTGGTCAAAAACTTTACCTCTAATTTTGTGATTTAATAAATCATTAAAATTACATTTTTTTTATTGCAATGCTCGTTCAACAAAGGAGAGCTTACAATCAAAAGTTTTAGCACAGATAAAAGTGCCTTGCTCTCCTTCGCCTAGGCAACACAGAACCAAACTCAAAAGGTTTTGGAGAATCTGGGCTGAACATATCATATATTTTTAACAGTGCCTCTATATTTGAATAATTCGTTCGAAGATTAATAGTGAAGCAAACAACTTAAATAAAAGTTATTTAAAAGGGATATTTGACCTCATACTGACTATACTAGGATTAAATTTAAGGCCCTCGATATTGAATTGTCCTTTTCATAAGAATAATTGGATTTAAAAAAAAAAAAATTACCCTATAAATATTGGTTTTTTGTTTCCAGTTCTTTAAAAATTTACAGTCATGGAAAGTCCCCAAATAATCTTATGCATTTAGAGTTCGTATTATGATAAAAATTAAATAAAATTATTTATAATTAGATGGGACAGTAGGGATGACAGTAACACACTCTAGTACTGAATTCTCGGATGGTCCTTAATTCCTGAAAGCTCTTAAAGATGCAGGTGCTATCTCCAGCACAATTCAAGCTTGGTATCTCTCAAACGACAACTCTACTTAAAGCTTCGTGCAAATAGGAGGATTTTCAACAGACTTCATTTAATTAATCAATAAAAATTAAAAAATGTTACTTATCATAAAAAGTGGCTATAGTTTGACACCATTCTATTTAGTCGCAAGATATTTGTGGGAAAATATATATTAATCATTATAATATTAATAAAATTACGTTGATGGGTATGGAGTGGGAGTCCCTGGCGTTTTTTCAGGAAAATCAAAAAATGCTTTTCAGGTTAGCGATCAAATCATCTTTGACACTCATTACAATTAAAAGTTATTAGATAAGAATTATTTGTTAATTTATTGAGATATTATTTTTATATTTTATAAAGAATAATAAAATTATACAGCTTGTTCAATTAGTTTATAAATATATTTCTACTGGTACTATGATGTCTAATTTTTCCCTCTGATTAATTATAAAATTTTTATTAAAATTATTATGAATCTTAAATGATGTATCTAAAAAGATAAACAATCTCCTTGTGGCTAATGTAAATTACGTTAAAGACTCAGGAAACTATTTGAAATTATAATTAATATTATTTGGTAAAATGCGCTTCTTCATCTAAAATGCCTTCAGCATTCATAAATAATTTATATTAAGATATTTTAGAAATTTAGAAATTTTATTATAAATTCACGAGAAATGTTCTTTAATTTTAAAACATTAGTAAATTAAGTGGTAATCAAGCATAATATAATCAGTTCAGCTCCAATTTTTGACTACTGTCTCGTAAGCCAGCTTCTACAGTAAGTAGCCACTGATTTTAGTCTTTTTACTGAACTTTAGAGAAGTACCTACGAATCCATCTATAATTGGCATGTTGGTCAAGAACTTTCCCTATAATTGTGGGATTTAATAAATCTGTAAAATTACCTTTTTTTAAAAAAATTTTCTAGTAATACTCGGTCCATAAGGAGCGCTTACAGTACCAAGTTTTAACACAGATTAAAACAGCTTTGTCCACGTTCGGCAAGGCTTTACAGAAGGAGACTGAAAATTTTTTGAAAAATCGGGGCTGAACGTATAATACACTCAACTTAAATAAATCGTAGCTCAAAGCAAGACTCCATGCTTGGGGAGTTGTAACTTTGGAGGAGTGTGTTCAAAATTACCTCCACCTTGCTGATCGAAGCGAAGAGAACCATCATAAGAAGAGTATGCTTACAAGTTCTTTCCTTCAAATACCTTGTAAAGAAGGAAAAAGAGAGGTCTTGAGTTCGCGAACGAACTGACAGTTTTTGAGAGAAGCGAGGGAAAAAAATTTTAACTAAACCTTTTTTAATCTTGCTGGGTTAAAATTGTTAACCCTTCCTTTTAAAATAAGGGGAATAAAAAATTCCTGATTCGGGGGGAAAAAACTCCCTTTTATTCACTGCCCTCTTGAGGGTGATGGGTTGCATGATTTGGGATTCAGAGATCTCAAGCCAGAGAAATCATGTAAATTTTTTAACCAGTAGAGCAACTGTCAAAAGACTTCAACAGAGTTTGTAAAAGAGAAAACTTTGAGGAAGATGGGTGCAAGGAAACACTACTTCCTAGAGACAGATTTGGCTCAACGGTTCAGTGCAGTGGGACTTTATAGTTCCTTTTGAATGCAAATGCCAGAGAATCTACTAGTGTGAATATAAGCAAAAAATATTGTGGCTAGACTAGGCTTGGGACAGGTTTCGCATCTTCACTTTTTTAAATATTTCATTTATCACTTTAGCTTTGCATAGTTAAAGGCTTACCCACAATTTTTCCCTTTTTTTTATATTTACGTTTATTATAGAGATAAATGTATTTTTCGAGTTATCCTTTGGTTTGGGGGTTTACGGTAAAATTTACCATAGTTTTTGAAATCAGACTGAGACATTATTTCTGTGCAACCTCATTTCTTCTCACTACCCTTTTATTAGAATTTTGTGATTAAAGCTTTTTGACTACCTTCACTGTTTGCAAATACTCCACTTACTCACCTTCCTCTATCTTAAAGAAGTTTGAACATTCTTTGCCATTTTTTTTGCGTTTGCTAAATTAAGGGACCTCTCACAGAAACATCCTGCTTGTAATATTCAGTGCCTGCCATATAAGGTGAAAGATGTGATGATATTAGATTCTAGCTAAATAAGATGTGACGATTGAAATACAGTGAGAAGACATTTTCTAAAAGCATTTTCAATTTAATGTGACTAGTCCTGAAATATCTTACTATGATAAGACACTTCAAGATTCAGTTAACTTATAGTGCATGATCAATTGTAATGAGGGGTGAATTTAACATAATGAAGTTTAATATTAGAAACTCTAATGATGATGTCTCAGGCATCTCGTCCATTTAGAATAATAAAGTACAAAGAATTCAGTCTTACTACAAAAATAGTAAGAGAAAGCCCCTCAAATTGAGAAGACGACATGTGATTTCCAATGAGTAGCACCTCTCTGGGGTCTTCCTCCATTTTGGGGCTTTAAACTCTGTGACTCATCAATTCCAGAAGTTGAGCTGTCAACATGCATACTCAGCGTGAGCAATGCTACGGATTTAAGATAATTTGATTCGAGCAAGCGAGGGAGGAAGCTTCTCTTACTGCGATTTCTGAAATGCAGACAATTACCTTAAATTCCAAATGAGTATGCTAATAATTTTCAAA
>JAJKFJ010021400.1:0-30930 GCA_027382625.1 Tetmemena sp. SeJ-2015
ATAGTCATCAGAACCTTTAGGGTTAGGAATAAGAGAATGATGAAGTAGTACTCTCAGATGCAGCCTCAAGGTGTGCATGTCAGGCATGATCACTGGCGTAAACACAGCCCATATTACTTAATGGTGATAGTCTAACTATTTTCCTTTTGCCATGTCTAACCTACACAGGAATCGATAATTTCTTGCCCAGCTTACGCCTGCAGATTCATATGTACTCAGAGTGTGAGCTGACTGGGGAGTCAGAACTTTAGTACCACAAGGAATCCTCTCTCACCCTATGCGTCTTTAATGAGTGAGATGACATCATAGTCTGAAACTTTATTATTGGGAGAGTTACACTTCTTCTAGTGTTGTTTTTTAATGCTATACGGGGTTGCTCTTTAATTACGATCAATTGCTTATGATACTTTTTTACTTAATGGATGGGAGAAAAATTATTCAACAAATCTAAATATAATTTTATTTGATTTGAATTGCATGCTGCTTGGGGAGAACCTAGATATAGATAATTTGCCCATATGGGAGACTTATTTAAAAATAAAGAATAATAATATATTATAAATATAATGATAATGATCTGTATAATATTGTCTACTCTCTTTTATTCGATATAGGAATCTGATTATAATTTTTTATACTAAAACATTCATATTCATATAAATATAATGAAAAAAAATTTGATAATATATTTTTGCGAGAATATATGCCAAGCAATAATTTACAAGAGAAATAAAAATTAGTAGATATAAAGTTCTATCTACAAATTAAGCGTGAAATAGACTTTCCTGATTCATATTGAAAATTATAAGTTTAATATGGCTTAAATTTAAAATTTATATCTCTAACTTAAATTTTAATGAGCTTTACCAAAAGAAATTTAAATTCTATTGCTATAAAATTTCAATGTGAACAATTCATATTTAAATAAATATATTTTTCAAAATCTTTAATTATTCTTAAATTCAATCATTATATTTATTTTATAAAACTAAATTTTTATCGATTGCTTTTATCTATAATCAAACTAAAAAATGTTCGTGCTCTGTAATTATAGTTGATAAAATCAAAATCTTGAAAGTATGAAATACATAATAAGATTTAATGTGAGTTATAAAGTTGAGGATAAAATAAGAATCAAAATAAAATAGGTGATTGCTTAAAAATAATAAATGATGATCTCCAAATTTTGATTCCTAAAATCTCAGATTTACCCCCTTAACTGTAATTTTTCTTTAAGCGATTCAAAATTAATAAGAACTTCATCTTTAATTATCTTAAAAGCATCTCTCAGTTTCACTGTTTTACTGTGATGCTCATTTAATTCTATTTTTTATTAAAATCTCAACTTTAATTGTTCCTATCCTTAGTTTTCATTACTTTATATACTTTATCAAAATTTCAAATAGAATATATCTGGTTTAAAAATTAACTTTTTTTTATATATGATATAATGAGTGAAATGCTATTAGATGATGGAGAGTAAGATTAAGACATCGGAACTCCTGATTCCATTTATTTTATGTGATCCCTGAGCTTAATTCTAAAATAAATTAACTAACAATCAATTATTATTATTATTTTTAATTAATATAAAATATTTTATTATTTCTAAGTGATATTAATATTTATGTATATGTAAATTAAGCTTAATTTAATTTATTGACTATGTCTATTTACTAATAAAGGGCAACAAATTTATATCTAACTATAAAGATGGCTCCTAGATGGTTATTAGTAATTAATTTTACTATTAAATAAATAATAAAATTTTTAAATTCACATTTTTTATTTATAGTCTGAAAAATTTCAATAAAAGATATGATTAAATTTTTTTTAAATTTTTTGACAAGAAATTTAAATATAAAATAAATTTTTTTTTTAAATTAAAATCTATAGAAATAATAAATATTTAAATTTATTCTAAAAATCAGGGTGGTAGTCAAAAGTGAAATTAACGGTAAGTGGGATTGATCTGATTGTGGGATTGGCTAGCTCTGATGCGTGGCAGTTTGATTTATTGGCTTTTATTCTAGGTGAGATTAAATTTGGGAAAATAGGAATTAATTAAAAGTACGCCTTAATTAAATAGGGTTTAATTAATTTGGCACAAAATAAGCTGGAACATTGGAACATTGGAATACTGGAAAAAAACTGGAATATTCCAGTAAGACAGGTCTACCAGAGCAGTGCCGGGCGTTGATCAGTGGAGAGAGTCATTTTTAGGGCGTAAAAATATTCCAAAGCCCAACTATCTGGCGTTGAAGTGAGAGTTATTAATTAGGGTGCGAAGAATTTTTAATATTAGAAAACAAAAAAATCATGTTCACCTCTTTTTCAATTCTTCTTCTATCTCGATTGATATTAGAAGTGTCCCTTTCGATGTGGGTCAAGTCTTAGGTGCTAGTATCAATGATCTCCTTTTAATCTTTTCTGAGCGCAGGCCGAACCCTTTTGTCAGAGATCAACCTCTGTTCAAAGTACATGGCAAACTGGAACTTTAAGGGAATGCCCTCTGTGAATAGTTCTCTTCTCTTCTCATCTAAACGAATCGCAGCCTAGCCTTGAAGGCCCCTCGATCAACTCATGATTGACTTAAAAAAAAAGTATCATTAGAGGTTATCAAAGTCGTGCAACCCACATACCGCTTGGTAGCTTCTCCATGCTTTACATTGACACGAAGCCTTGGCCTTCGAGAAAGCGCTTCATCTTCGCGATACCCGTTTTCCCGGGAAGAGTATTTGGCAATTCGCCTCATCCAAATGACAAGACTCGGATTGACTCCTTTTTTCCTCTGATGAGGCAAAATTGCATCCACCTCCTCCAGCTTCCCCGAGTTGAAATCTGTTCCACAACATAGCCAGGGAAGTCTTTCCAGTGCCGTTGATGCCGTGTACCAGACTCCCCTCTTCTTTGGGTCACTCTACTTGACAATGATTTCATAGATTGGTCCAAGGCCTCCTCCAGGTTAAAGGGAAAAACGAGAAACTCTTGAGCACCAGGGGCTAGTTCGTTTTATTTGGGGATCAAAGAGCCTCACTTTCTCTAAATAGACCAGCAACTCCCAATGTGGTCAATCTTTTTTTTTTGGGTAGAGCGCCTGCCTTCTTGACATATGAAGGGGGTCTCGACTTTCGCTTGGGGTTAATAAGCCCTGCTCGCAATGAGGTTGTCAAGTTTTTCTTAAATAGGTCTGAGTAGCTGGACCCCTTGCCTTCTCTGATAAGCTTAATCACCTGCTGGCAAACTGAGTCACCTCATTTTTTCTCCTCTTCGACATTGATTTTACCCTGATTTCGGCCGCGGCCTGCTTTGATTGCAAGTTCGCAAAATGCGTTCTGCATCCCCGAGAAGCATCTAGGCAGGGCCCGTTTTCTTTATTGTATGTGCCAATTAGTCGGCAATTCCCGTACATAGTCCCTTTAAATTCATCTAGCAACATCTTGCCAAGGTAGTTGGGATTCAGGAAGTACTGTTTGCTGCGGCCCAAAGGGAGCTCTATTTGAGTAGAATGACCATGTGAATGATCCATCCTTAGCAGTCTGAAAGATCGGGGTCTACTCCACCTTTTGGGAAACATGCTGATAAGTGACTCCTAAAAAGCGCGAGCTTGATCTCCAGAAATACAGTGGTGAGAGCCAAGAAAAATACTTTCTTTTTATGTGGTTCAGGACCTTCTTTTTCGAGTTTTATTTATTCATCGTGTTGAAATTTATGAATGAGACTCCGCCAGTCTTTTAAGGATGCCATGAATATTTAATAACTTAAATAAAATTTCGCACCCTAATTAAAACTTCACTTCACCGCCCAGATAGTTGGACTATTGGAATATTTTTACGCCCAATAATGACCTCTCGATATACACGCCCGGGACTGCTTGGTAACCTGATCTTCACTGGAATATTCCAGTATTCCAATATTCCAGTATTCCAATGTTCCAATGTTCCAGCTTTTTTGTGCCAAATTAATTAAACCCTATTTAATTAAGGGGTACTTTTAATTAATTCCTTTTCCAATTGAATCTCACCTAGAAAAAAAGCCAATAAATCAAACTGCCACGCATCAAGCTAGCCAACCCACAATAGACAATCCCACTTACCGTTAATTTCACTTTTGACTACCACCCTGATTGTTAAAAATTAAAAAAAATTTTAAAAATCCCAAAATTAAAAAAATTCCCCCCCTTTTAAACATTATGTTAATTATTTTTATAAATAAAAGAAATTTTATTTCATAACTGTTTTTAATTTTAAAATTTAATTTTATTTGGCCAAAAATTATTATAACCGGAATAATAAATAAATTAATTTTTTTAATAAGGATTAAAAAAAATTTTTGGGCAAGGAATGCTAATAGAAATAGCTTTTAGAGGAAAGACTACACACTCTTCCACCTTAATACATGCTTTATAAAGTAAACTTAAAAATTGTAAAAAAGACAATTTTAAGGATATAAATTTTAGTGGTTAAAACTCCTAAAAGAAGTAAAGATAAAATTATAGATAAACCGTAAAACTTATCTATTACTTTCTCCATAAAATAAGTTGATTATAAAATGAAGTTTTATAAAGATTTATTTTGATTTGTATATTATATTGTTTTGGGCATAATTGATTATTAAATCACAGAGTAAGTGAATCTAACCAGGATCATAGTGATTGGTAAGTTGACAGTATTATATCCAATGATCTACTTATTCGATTAAAAAACAATATCCTACTTTTTTATTCAAAAAAATTTTCTATTAGTTTTTTAACTTCTTTCTTAGTTAAATTGCACAAAATATATTACATAGTTTTATTTAATACATTACCAAATAGAGTATAATAGAAATACTAAGACCTTTAATAATGCAGCTGTAATCCCTCAAACCATTTTTATTCAATTCATAACTTAATTTTATAAAATTTCAAGATAATGTCTATTTCAAAAATTTATTCTTGAAAAATTTTTTTATAAAAACAAATTTTTCTTTAAATTTAAATTTTGGATTTTTTTTTGAGAGAAAAAAAAAAATTAATTAAATTATAATTATCAGCAGTTTTTTTATAAGAATTTTCGCAAATTTTTTTTTTCCCTCTATCCTTATTTTAAATTAATTCCTGAATAATTAAATATAAATTATATTTAATTCATTCTCATATTATCCTTATGTTATATTATTCTAAGAATATAAAATAAAATAGTAAAAAAGATAAAAATTAAAAAAATTTTACGAAAAAATAATTTTTGTAAAAAAAAATTTGAAGAAATAAATACATTTAAACTACAAAAATATATCTAAATTTTTTAAATTTTTAAATGCCTTTATTTTCCATCTTCAAAAATCTCTGAGCAAGCACTCTTTAAATTTTTTCCTCATCTTAGTAATCATTTTCGCTTTAATCATGATTGAGTAAGCGCATATTAAAAAAAATGATTACTAAATGGGAAAAAATTTAAAAACCCCAAGTTTTTTGAAGATGGAAAAATAAAGGGATTTAAAAATTAATAAATTTGTATATTTTTTTTTTAAATTTTATTTTTAATTTTAAATAATAAAATTTGTTAAACATTTTTAATTTTTAATAGAAAATTTTTGGACTTTATCTTAAATAAAATCTTAATAATAAATGATTAATAAGATAAGATTTGGTTTATTTTTCATTTTTCCTTTTAAAAAAAATTAAATTGAATTTAATTTAAAATTGAATTTTTAAAATATTTAAATAAGATTCGAATTTTTCATTAAAATGCCTAAATGACCTCACTAATCATCATATTAGATAGCTAATAAAAAATTTATAATATAAATTCCAAGCCCCTCTTAGCAGCGAAATATTATGAGCGCACTTAATAAAATCTCTATTTAAATTCTTTAAAATTGTAATATATTAATGAATTCCATCTTACACAAAATATGCAGGATTAAGAAATTCTTATAATTAAAGTCTGAATGAATAATTTATTATTTAGTCTGACGAATACATCTCTGATTTGCTTAATTTTAATATAGTCAAACTTTGAATTTAAATATGAAAAGCTTCTTATCAATTTTAATTATATTAAACATTCCAAATAAATAAACATAACTCCTGATCTCTAAAGTTCCTAGCTTAATAAATCTACATTTGAATTAATCTGCGCTTGGGAGAAAAGTCTCCATTTGCCAAAAGAGCGGCAGATTTTTAATCAATTCTATGACGGCTATATAAAAATAAAATTCATTTTCTGTTAAATTGGTATACTATATAGGTTTTAAATTCTCTTTAAAATTATAAAGATACTAAAAATTATATATTTAGATAAATTTATATTTATACTTTATCTTTAAATTTGTATCCTTGGGAGGTATTTAAGCACGAATGTCATACTTATAAACTTAAAAACACTTTTATAAAAATATAAAGAATTTATAACAATATTTAGTGAATATGGTTACTTCACATCCTCAGCAATCTAAAATATAATAATTTAAAAATATTCAAAGTATAAATTCTATAAACCTCATAAATAAAAATATTTTTAAAGAAAGAAATTAAATTTTTGTTAAGTTTCTAATGAGAAGGTTTGTTATAAAATTGCAGAAGATAAAATAAAAGATTCTAAGATGTTGAAAGATATTATAATAAATATGTTAAAGTTTCTTTAAGTAAAATTTTATCTGTACAAGAAAAAATAATTTTGAGAACACACTTAACCCTTATAAAAATAAAATCATAAAAATTGTTTAATTTTTATAATAACTTTCGTACAAATCATTTTATCTTGTATTATATATATTTCGCAAAAATCCTATTCAATTTTGATTTTATAAAAAATATAACATCTTTATGATTGATGCTAATCATAAATATTTTGATTTGAATGAATGCTTGCATTAGATTCAGTTTCTCCTCCGGCAAATTTTATTCGAATAATTTAAATTCTAAATTTGGATTTTTTTCTCAATCTGCTTTTTTAATAATTTTTATAAATTAATAAATTAATGACTAAGAAAAAATTAAAAAATGATTTAATTTGATCTTATTTTTTTCAGCTTTTTCTGAACGTTTAAAATAATCTTTTAAATTATAATCCAAAAAGGTATAAATAATGTTGTTATCTAAAATTAGAGCTGAAAAATAAAGAATATAAAATAAGACAAAGAAGGATAAATTACTTATTTTTATTTTATAAATACATAATGCAATAAACAACATATTACTAAAAGCACAAAATTTTCCTTAATAAAAAATTATATTAGATTTATATTAGCAGAATTAAGCACCCCGCTAAGGAATATATATAATAGGCTTTTATATCACCTACTAAAACACGCTCATAACTAGTGTGACCAGTCCTCGATGCCACGTGTCAACCCAAGACGAAATAAAAATTAATAAGTCATAATATCGAATTATAATTGCCTGTTTTATTGATGGTTGAGAAGGATCTATGAAATCCCTTCTGCCAGCTTTATATATTATTTTACAGTTTATCAAAACGCTTTCTAGAATTGATTATTATCATAAAGTAGTAATATTAAAATTTATTTTTGAAAGCCAAAAGCAAATCTTTTATTACTAGCAAATTATTAAAGGTATGTTTTAACTCAAACTCTTTGACCTCGAACACAATAGTCGAGGAACTCTCAGTTTTAGTTAGATTGCTGAAATTTTGCATTATACTCATCTATTTAGACACTCTTACAACTTGCTGATATTCGAAAGGTGAAAGTATTAACTTAAAATACTTGAGTTACCTTTAAAAATTGATAAGTATATATTATCCATCATATCGATTGAATCGATTCATTAAAATTAAATTTAAATAATTTATTTTTAATTCGAGGCTGATGATAATTATGGTGATACTATTAGCACATCATTTATTATTGATAGAGTTATTATTCGAAAGTCATTTTGCTAATTATTAATTCACAATCACATGATTACTATCAGCTATTTGATTTCAATATAAATTAAAGTAAATATAACAAGTGTTGTTAAGGCTAGGTAATTTTTACCCTAATAAAAGTTTTTATAGTTTTTTTAATAAGGGAAGCTAAATAGCAATTTTCTATTTTTTATTGATTAATTTATTATTTGTTTAAAAAAATAAAATGATCAAATGTGATATATTTCTCTAATGATGGTAGCATGTTGTTCTAATACAATTAATTAATATCATATTTAAGGATTTCTTATAATATTAGTTAATTTTGTTGCTAAAATAATTCAAATGAGATTATGAGAATTCAAAATTAATTTATAATTCATTACCTAATTTTAATTAAGTTTTAGCTTGAAATGTTTTTAATTTTATTTAAGAGAACCCAAAATATTTCTAGATAAAATATTGATAGGGTTGATTAATTTAACTTAATAAAAGGCATCTTTCAAAGACTTTAGAGTTTTATATTAAAATAAAGATAGAAATTAAGTTTTACGCCTTCATTTATTCATCAACTGATAGGCCACTTTTATAAGATTTATATTAATGTGCATAAACTAATTAAGCGTGATGTCAAGAGCTAACCCTCAATTAAATCTCGGACAGTCTTGAGGATCCATATAATTCATTACTCAAAATCTTAACTATGTCTCTATGACAATTCTCGCTAGCTAGAACAGTGCCAGCTTTCTCCTCCTCATTCCAATTATGGTATAATGAAGGCAGGATGTTCAAATTCAAGAATCAATAGCATGCTTGGAATAGTTAGTCCAGGTGACAATAGGTAATACACTTCGTGGTTTACTTTATAATGATTTAAGTAAACCCATGGTGGTTCACTCGCACTCAATCTGTTTAGAAAATCTCATGAAGGGTGCTCGTTACTAATCGTTGCAGTCTGCATTTCTCTCATACTTAGGATTTTTTACTTGCTTTATTAAACTAAATATTTTTAACTTTAATGACTTTCGAATCTCCCTCGACTATTATAGATTTAGCGTTGATTTAGCGAAATTTTTTTAAAAATTTATTACCAGTACTTATAGTTAAGTTTTTATTGATGAGATCCCTACTGTAGTTCTTCATACTCCTAGGCTGTTGAAAAGTGGTATTTTTGCGCCATCTAGGGCTCATTTGATAGCTCTTGTAAAATTAGGTGGACTTTATCCTGTGCGTTGACCCTCTATCTGCTCTCCTGATGGAGTTAACTGGACTTTAATGTGGCAGGTGCAATTGTTCATAAATGTAACCTCCTAATTAAGTGAGCTCAGAAATGGAGGATTTAGCCTGCATGCACAGGATCATTCTTTCTCCCTTGAAATCAGCTTCTCAATGATACCTATTGCTAGGGTTTGAAGTGATATTATTTAAATATAATAACTTAAATTCTTTAAACTACTAAATCTTATATGGAAGGAAACTACACAAAATAGATGAATACTTGAATTTGTTGATAAATAAAAAACTAAAATTATTTGAACTATAATAGAAGAAAGAAAATTTTTTATGAGATGGAATAATATTGAGAAACAGAATGTTTATAGGAATTATTAAAGTTAGAAATGTTTTTATAATTATTGGACGTTATAAATTACACTTTTTAAAAATTAATTAATTAATTGTAGCTAATTAAAAAACCTCAATCGGGGAGGGGTTCGAACGCCCGTCCTCCAATCATAAATCAGACTCAATAGTAGGAATACCATTGAGCGGAGCGGAGTCTGATTTATGATTGGAGGACGGGCGTTCGAACCCCTCCCCGGATTGAGTTTTTTAATTAGCTACAATTAATTAATTAATTTTTAAAAAGTGTAATTTATAACGTCCAATAATTATGAAAAACCATTTCTAACTTTTAATAATTCCTATAAACCATTCTGTTTCTCAGATATTATGAGTTCCATCTATAAAAAATTTTCTTTCTTCTATTATAGTTCAAATAATTTTAGTTTTTTATTTATCAACAAATTCAAGGTTATTCATCTATTTTGTGTAGTTTCCTTCCATATAAGATTTAGTAGTTTAAAGAATTTAAGTTATTATATTTAAATAATATCACTTCAAACCCTAGCAATATGGGTATCATTGAGAAGCTGATTTCAAGGGGAGAAAGAATGATCCTGTGCATGCAGGCTAAATCCTCCATTTCTGAGGCTCACTTAATTAGGAGGTTACATTTATGAACAATTGGCACCTGCCACATTAAAGTCCAGTTAACTCCATCAGGAGAGCAGATAGAGGGTCAACGCACAGGATAAAGTCCACCTAATTTTACAAGAGCTATCAAATGAGCCCTAGATGGCGCAAAAATACCACTTTTCAACAGCCTAGGAGTATGAAGAACTACAGTAGGGATCTCATCAATAAAAACTTAACTATAAGTACTGGTAATAAATTTTTAAAAAAATTTCGCTAAATCAACGCTAAATCTATAATATTAATAATCACGATCACTATTTACAAACTTTCTAATTTATTAATTTTGGAGTCCCAATTAAGTTATAGTAATTCAATTAATAAACTTTCTTCATTTCTCCTTAATAAGTAGTATATTATAGTTTTCAAATTTATTAAGACTTTCACCTTTTAAAACACAAAATAAAAAATAAAAAGGCATTTAATCCTTATTCAATCTTCTTTCTCGAAAAGATTTTAAGTAGTAAATTTATTTTCAAATAGTAAATAAATAATTTAAGCTGAATAAAAATTTATTTTATTTGTCATAATCATTTTATGTATTTTTTCTTCATAATTGCTAAATATTTAAAGTCCTTAATTGTTAATTTGATCGTTTGATAATAATTTACTTACTTGATTATTAAAGTTCGTGCCTGACTTGTATGCTCGTGTGAGGCTTTATTCACCATTGAATATTGGCAGCTATTTTAAAAGTGACGTGTATGATGGCTACAGGTTAATTAATTTTAAGTTAACTGGAACAATGGGCAATTTAGCGAAAAATAAATATAACTTTATCTTTTATCGTGTTCTTCTTATGGTGGCGGATACAAACCTCCTACTAAAGAGTTCCCTATTTCTTTGGAAGTAGTTAAGGGCAGCTCTGGAAATATTACAATTGCTGCAAATACAAAATTTTAAAATAAAATATATTTTTATCAAAGAGTAAAGTAAAGTAAAGTAAAATTTTAGGAATGGAATTAATAATCAATTTCAAATCTCAGCACTTAAAATTACTAGATAAGAAACCGTACTATTATCCTATGTAATTTATCAAAGAGAATCAAGTGAATTGAATTAAAAATATATAAAAAAATGAGAGTCTTAAAAAATTTCCTAGAAGAGCATTCTCTGGCTTCAAAAGAAAAATTTTGGGCAAGATTGTAATATTACCGGCATGGAATTTTATATTTAACGTCTTTAAAATAATTTGAATTAGAAATTGAATTTGATATATATCTCATTTAACTACCTTCTCATGTCCTCTCTGCAGTTTACATATCTGATTATTGCTTTCTTCACCAAATGGACCCCCAACTCTCCATTCGTGAAAAAAGTGGCAGTTAAGTTTTTTTAATTCCGTGGGTACAATATTATTAAATAAGAAAGCTTTGATTTTTGTTAAATAAAGAGACCCCATCGGTTAATCTCTGATTTATAAGGAAATACGACATCCGATTAAATTATTTTATATATAAATATAGTAGAGATATATAATAATTATCATATGATCATCATTATCAGAATTGTCAATTAAGCAATAAGATTCTGTTTTCTGATCATATTTCTACTATTCACGGTCCAATTCACTTAATCTTCGATTATTTATAGAGAAATTATTTTTAACTTATTTTTAAAATGAGGATAATTTTAGTTTATGATACCAAAATTAGAATTTTCTTACATCTAACCGTCAATAATTTTGTGAGTTTTTCTACCATTAAAACATCTTCAATTAATTTTTATAATTTATTTTTAAAGAAAAAAATACAAATAATTAGATATTATAGTTTAACCTAAGATAAATATATAAAAGATTTTGATAATTTTAAATTATTGAGAATTTTCCAATTATTTCAATTAAATTAGTATAAAAAAGTGAAAGCAGATTTTATTTTTATAAATTATATTTATTAGAGTAAAATTAAAATTAATCATTTTCTAATTTGCAGAAGGCTAGTATCCATAAAAATATTCAATTATTTTTAATAAATTGTATCAAAATCATACCTTAAAATTATTAAATTTTATATTATTTTACAATCAAGGCAGAATTGATTCACACTAAATGAATATTATTGTTGTCACTCAAAACTATATAATCAAAATTTATTTAATCAGTTTTTATTTTTAAAAAATTATAATTATTAATTCTAAAATAAACATACTTTGGAGAAGGAGCAATTGATAAATAAGAAATGCCTTCAAGTAGGTGAAAAGGCAAAATATGAATCTATAAAATTGATCTTTATAAATGAAATTTAAATTTTAATAAATATTTAATCCAAAGCAGAGATCTCTCATCTGCAGAGAAGCTTACAGGCTTGATAGCTTTTCTATTCGTGTAATGTCTCTACTTGGGCAATCTCTAGCAATAAAAATTCAGCTCACTACTAAAGCTATATCTCTCACATAACTCAGGGACATGCGAATACCTTCGAGAGAGCTTGAAAGAGCTTTCATAGATTAATCTCATCAAAGGAAGGGAGCATGATTAATTGAGATGTGAGAAGGCCTCTCTAATGGCTTGCAGATTAAGAGGAGAATAAAAAGAGGAATTTAGAGTTAAATATTGTGCTTATTGCTTACCAAGAGGGAGAAAGAAGGCAACCTAGTTCTCATTTTCAAGGCCATATTATAAAACACACCGAGGGATCCTCATCGCTGGATGACCATTTCAAGCTTAAGAAGCTGCTCTAATTCAGAGAAGAGTAACCTTAAGCTTATGGTGAAGATGTAGGCTGAAAGTCAGAATGCCTCTCCTTCAATCCGAGTCAAGCTGAAGAAGGAGTAATGGGTTTATAATTAGATAAGATCAGATACAAATTTACGAGCTCCCAAAAGTAGCAATGAATTAGGAGAAAGTAAATAAAAAACCTCTTAAGAATATTAAATTCTCATAAAGGAATGTATCTTAGAAAATAAAATAAAAGTAATTAGAAAGTAAAATAAAACTTGGAATTCATTAAGATTGCAGTTGGGAATTAAAATCTTTGTTATTTGAGTGTCTGGAAAATTTAATTTAATGTCAACTTAAAGGTGAGCTATATCATTTCTTCTCAATAGCTAAACTCTACTTGTGTGAACTTTACTAAGGAGCTCACCATTCAAACCAGGTTCCTCGTCATACCATAATAAAACAACCCTGAACACATTGTCTTTCAGATTAAGGACGGAATTGAAGGACTCATACTTTTTTTCTCAATGAACTAGAATAGAAGGTATTCATATTTACTCAATAGTTATCTTCTGATGTCACTACTTATATTGGATTCCCTAATAGGATTTGAGGATCAATCAAATAATTGATGTGCACGAAACTTAGAAGTGCGATGAGGAACAGCTGCAACTCCTAACTTTCTCATCTGCCACTTTCGAATGCGAGAGTATAGTGTGGCACTCTCAACATTTTTGCGATGGAGTTGATGTTGAGAACTGGCTATTACTACTGATAAGGGTGACTACATCCATACCTTAGAGTCAAAATGAAACTGAGATAGGATGTGCACATCCGTTCCCCTCCAGAATTATATAAGAATGACATTATCTTTAAAGCCACATTAAATATATTATATTTATTGATTTTAATTAGTGAAATAAGTTGCAATTATTTAATTATCCAATGCTGAATTGCTAAGGAGATTCAATCATAACATAATTCAATAAATCAAGATATAATGATGAATAAAATAAATTACGGTACTTGAATAAAAGAATTTCTAATTTTTATCAGTCTTTTCACTTATATATTCTTTAAAAAAATTGTTAAAAAAGCTTAATTTGTTTTTATTGATTGAATGTACTTCAATGTGAATAAATTCTTGGACGAAAACATGACAAATCCAAGAAGTACTTTTAGTTCTCCTTATCTCACATTTAAACAAATATTTATTTATTTTAGACTTCCACTATGCCTTACTAAATCATAATGGATGCAAGTGGAACAAATCCTGCTCCTTATCCAGGAGTCAGATGGATTTTGTGGGATATGTCTGGAAATTAAATTAAAATGGCATCTACTAATCGGCTTTAATCAAACCTCCATATATTGCAAAATTAATAATTTTTATATAAATAATATTAATTACTCATAAAAAGATATTATAGATTTATATACAAAGTACTGTTCAATATCATTAAAATCATAGATTAATTGTATAGAGAAAAATTTATATCATTTTGCTTAAAATTTGAAATGTAAAATTATTAAATATAAATTTAAAAAAAAAACTAAAATCTAATGTAAACTAATTAAGAGGACATAAATGGATATGAATCTTGTTTTAAATGAGAAATAGTGAATGAAGTTTTTAAAATTTTATATCTTTTGGTAGAGTTCTAGTTTTTATGAAGCAACACAGGGAAGAAACTAGATTTCATTAAAACTATAAAATTCTTATAAGAGGAGTTTATAAATTATAGATGTACACCAATAAATAATTAGAAGTTTATAGACAATTATCTGCAGCTATATTAAATATATTTATAATTGCAATTTACAGCCTTTAGATGATCCCGAGAAGATTTATTTAATTTAATTTATTAGGAATTAAGTACCCCTAACGGGCATATAATACTTAATCGATTTAAAGTAATTCACAGGCGTAACTCCTTGATCAGTTGTCCCACGTCACTGTGAAAGCCCATCGTCACGAGAAGATTTATGATTTATATAGTTATTTTTATCTACATTTTAAAAAATTATTATCCTTAATATAATATTTATGTTTTATTTTTGAATGGCAATCTATCTTTATCCAAACCCCATGCCTGCTGCTACTGTAGAACCTTAAGACGAGATATGCCCAAGTAATGATTAATAATATCCAAAAATAATTGGGCATACTACTACTATCAGCAACTATTTCTCTAATTCAGATTAACATTTTATAAATAACATGCTTTTTTTTAAAAAAATTTAATCCATTTCAAATAAATATTGGAGAAGTAAGAATTATTAAATATTATATAAAACTTAAAGATATTGATCAAGACAACGGGAACATAATATTATAAAAATCTATAAATCTGAAAAATTATAACATTTAATTTATTTACAAATTTAATTAAATTCTAGCTTAAGTTAATAAATAAGTGTAAGGGCCCCTTTTGAAATATCTTTAATTCAAATTATAATTACACCATTCGATAAAGCACAAAATTTCAAAATATTTCATTTTTTTGTCATTTTTTAATAGGATCTCTCAAAGCTGAAATCTAACAAAAATAGAAAAGATTTAGAAATAAATAATTTCATCATATTTTTCTGTTGAGCAAACTTACGATGACGATTATTGAATAAAATTTTAGTAATTTTTGATTCCTTATTGATAAAGCTCTATAGATTAAAATATTTAGAGCTCTTTATTTTAAATCTTAAAAGAAATAAATACATATAAATTCAATTAATCTTAATAAATGACAATTTTTTTTAAATTTTAATTTCAAACTATTTTATTTAAAAGCTTAAAACATTTTATCTTGCAAAATAATTGATTTTTATTTTCTCCATTCAATTTAAAATGGACTGTATTAAAAATATAATTCATTGCTAGAAAAATGTAACAAATTTGTTCTATAAAATTAAAACCCTTTTAATAAAATTTTCATAGAGCAAATATGATTATCAAGATAAATTTTAATAAAATACCAATTTAATATAAATATAAATATAAAAAATCAATTTAAGCTAATGCAAATAAAAGAGATAAATTTTACCCAAAAAATATTTTTTCGCTATAATGTGCGGCTATACATAAAATCAATTAATTTAATTTTTATCTAATTTTAATTATTAAACTTTGTTGATAAAATTTAATATGAGGTGAGATCTTTTATTTAATCAGATAATTAAAGCTATAATTAAATCTATTAAGCCCTATTTTAACATCTTCTTTAATGCAAATAGGAGATTAACTTATTTATCTTCTAATTTTTTAATAACACATTTTAAAATTTAGCTTTCGTTTAAAGTTGCAATAAGTACTAGTAAGATAAGAGGAGTTTCTTATTCATTGAAAATCAATTTACTTTAAATAGAATTATTCTATTATATCAAGTTTTCATTTTTATAAATTGCAAACTCATCAATCTTCTATTGTTTAATTTTGCATCTCTCTTGATAAATTAAATGGCAGTAAATTGAGAAATAAACTTAATTAGTATATTTCAATAAATAATTAATTGAATCAGGAATTCTTGCCAATTGAATATTATTAGAGTTAATACGGTACCTGGATAACCTCCAATTATTATATTTTTTAATTTGCAATCTATGAAATTTAAATATATATATAATATTAAATATTCATCACTTAAATAGACATTAAATTATTGTAGGTAAGAATTTAATGGAAAATAGAAGGTTGTTGTAATTGACTAAATGAAGTAGTAAAGTAATGGCTGTTGAGTTTTCTGGTTTTATATCTGTGAATAATTCATTTCTTGTGCATGATATTGAGCTAACGGTAATATATTAATTAATTAATTTAAAGATTAGAACTAATCAAAAAAGATCTCTAAAACCGCCCTGCCTATAAGTCTTCATTCTGAAGCTTTTACAAATTGAGAACTTGTGTAAATAATTATTTATTTTTAATAATTATTTATGCTTTCACAAAGAATGAATTGTGGTCATTTTATTTTTATTTATTTTATAATTAAAGTTTTGATAGTTCACTTTGATCAAAATGGAGGGATTGAAATAAATATGTAAGTAATAAAATTTTTTAAAAATTCTATTTTATTTAGGAAAAACTAAAATAAAATAATTATAAGATCATGGGTTGAGCGAGATATCTTATATATTTATTTTTAGATGTAATTATAATTTTGATTAAATCCATTAATTTAATTGATTATAAAATCTTCGCATATTTAATGACAAATAATTACTATCTTGATCATTAGGAAAATATTTTTTTTAAATACGATTAATTATACCGCAAATACTCTGAAGTAAACTTATATTTTAAGCTTGCAAATAATGAGATTTTAGTAAGACAGTCTTATTATTTATTAAGTAAAAGTGCATTTATCATTAATAAAGAATTCATTAAAATTAATCTATTTTAATAAAAATTTAAAATTTTCAAATTAATTATTTTTTTGCGAATTTAAATTTTTCTTTTTTTATAAAAAATTATAATAAATTTAATGATGATAATAAATAAAGATTTATTTTTACTTTATTTTAGAAATTTTGATTTAAATGGTAATTTACAAGTTAAATTTTTAAATCTATATCTTATTAGAATAAGTTTTAACTTGAACCTATAATATATTAATATAATATTAATTTTTAGTAAAAAATGGCATCGAATAAGAGGAAATGTAATGCCCCTAAATTTAGAAAAGAAAGCTATAAATTAATCCTATTCAAGACAATTAAATTCTCAAAATAATAAAATATATTTATATCTTTCCTATTTTAAAAAATAAAACCCTTTTTAATAATATTATATGTTCAGCCCCGATTTTTAAAAACCTTTTGAGTTTGTTTTTGTAAGGCCTGGACGAACGAGGACGAAGCACTTGCCATCTGGGTTAAAACTTGGTACTGTAAACTCTCCTTGTCGGCCAAGTATTGCTAGAAAAATTTCAACAAAAAGGTAATGTAACTTTATTAATTCCCACAATTTTAGGGAACGTTCTTGCAACATGTTTTTAATATGCTTCTCTAAAGTTCAGTAAAAAGACTAAAAGCAGTGGCTACTTACTGTAAAAGGTAGTTCCTAGCCAGTAGTGAAAAATAGGGGCCGAACAGATAATATATAAGCTCTCTTTTATATTTTATACTAAATAATTCTGGGGCCTGTCTGCAATTGATATAAGCGGATATACTTCTTTATAAATTTAATTAAAATTCTTATTCGCTTGATTGCTAATCAAACCTTCATTTTTATTGCTACATTTAATATAGATCGGGCCAAAATAAGTAACATTTTTAATTAATCATTTGGTTACTGTGATATATAATTCCATAATTGTTAGAATTTTAAAACACTATGGAAGAATGACTTAACAGAAGCATGGTCCGCAATTCTCATTTTTAGAAATTTATGAAAGGCAACTCTTGTCATTTAAGGTAAGCTATTTGTCAACACCCAAGCAAACAAACCCCATTTCTCTAATTTAATTGCTTTAAATTAATTTTTCTAAAATAAGTTAGATAATCAAACTAAAACAAGCTTTTTTCAAAGATAAAAACTTTATGAGATCTCTTGATTTATTTAAACCATTAATTCATTTTTTAGGGTTTCTTCTATCGTCAGTGCAATAGTTGTTTGCACGTATCTCAAATAATATTTCCAAAAAAACATTCTAAAAATATTGAACGAGCCTATTTAAGTTGCTCTCTGGCACATCGCAGTTTTAAGTAGTTATACTGTTTCGAAAATAAACGTAAATGTATTTAGCAAATAATGTTTAGTCTATTTTCGATTAAATTCTCTCCTATAATAGAATATTTAATTTGGAAAAATAAATAAACAAACTATAGATAGTTCAATACACTTTATAATTTTAATATTGATGAAAGCTTTATGCTAATACCAAAATATGTTAAATAAACTTCTCTAAAATGAGGTATCATAAAAATTTAAAACCCTAAATAACAACTTGTTCATCAAATTCTAGACAAGTATAATAAATTTTAATTTTAGTTAATTTAAAAAATAAATTCAACTTTAAAGAAATTTTTTGGTGATTTATTTCACATGGAATCCTTTTTATTAAAGAATATTTACTTTTTTGGATTTAATACGGTCCAGGGCAAACAGGTATCTATCATTAATTACTTTTAAAAAATAAATACAAATGTAGCATTTATATAAAGATAAAATAAATATATTCTAGAAAATATCTAATTATTATAAAAATTAAAATAATCGGCTAATAAGTAGTAAACTTAATTAACAATGGTTTAATTAATAAAACGTCATTTTATCTTTATTTTTTATTTTAAATATCTCTTTAAATTAATTAATATAGTAGAAATTTTAATTAAAATAGGTGATTGGTTAAAATAATAAATGGAGAGTTGCAACTTAGTGGCAGTTCAAATCACAGATTCACCTCTTAATCTGCAGCTTGTTTGATATAGAATCAAAAATGAATCTTTAATTATCACCTTAGCCCCTCACAATAGCGAGATATGGTGCGCGCAATATTCTTAATCTAAATTTACAATTATCATTAAACTTGTGTAGCTTATAACTCTTGGCTGAGCTCTCCCACTCAAAAGTTGCAAGGATAAAAAATCCTATAAAATAGTACTTAATCGAATTGTCCCTTATTTCTTCCATTTCATTTAATTACTAAATTAATTCTCTTTTTAATTAAATTCTCACCTATAGTAGCAAACTAAAATGAGGAAATTGGAAAATTTTCTATAAAATTAATTAACTTAAAGTGCATTTATTGTTTTTAAAATATGTTCATTTCTCGTTGCAGAAATAACCTATTCCTTAATTATTCATTATACCCTTAATGAAATATTATTAGATTTTCCTACGCGAATTATTTAATCAGAAATTTACATTAAAATAAATGTGAATAATATTTTATAGGTTTATCTTCGAATTCATACATTTATCTCGCTAAATACGAATACATCACTGGCAAATATTTATTTTTAAAATACAATTTTAATTTCCTTCTTCAAAAACTTAGATTAAGATATTATTTTAAATTTATGTCTTCTGCAAATTTTATTATGAAAAATTTAAGAAAAATATTAAAATAATTTATTTAAAGCAGTTATTTTATTGGAAATAAGATTTATAGCACAATTATGTAGTAACACCCTCAATGAATATATAATATAATTTAGAATGGTGTGAGTAACATCAATTATTCGAATTAAGCAAATCTTAATGAACTTCTCACAAGTATTTAACTCACTTGGTCTGATCATTAGATAATAATCCAATAGACATTAGTAAGATAGCCAAATGAGAAAACTATAGACCACTATATTTTAGGTACTAAATGGTGATAGGTGATACTTTAAAGTTCATATAATAACCAATGTTTTAGTCTCATACTATCTCATGAGGATAAAAAGAATTACTTTTTATTTCCTCAATAAGTTCCCCTTAGAAGTTTACTCTAAGTGATTCCTACTTTACTTTGAATAATAAATACTTAATCTTGGACTTTGCAAATCTAATTTTGAGAGTAATTTTATTTTCACAAGGTTTTAGCTTCCTCCATCATATATGTACCCTTAATAAAGCAACTGCAGCATTATTTATTGTTGCATTAACAGATTAGATAATCTTAAGAAAAGTTTACATTCTTAATATGAAAAGTATTTTGTCCTTAAATCTATACATATAAATTAAAACCAATTCTGGACAAGAAAGGGTAAAATACTTAACTTTCTAAAATATGCATATAGAATTATTAAAATTATGGGGGGTAAGGAGGAAGGAAGCGAAATTTGCGACCCATTTTATAATTACTTTATAATTGAAAAATAGACATTTACCTAAAATTTATTGTAAGTCCCGAATTGAGAATTTTGAAGATAAAATATTTTGTAGAGGATTAAAAATTGATTTTTAAAATATATTTATTATAGTCTAAATATTTTGGATAAAATTATATTTGTATATTACTGTTATTAATTTAAATTGAAAGTACTCCAAATATATTTATGATTAGTTATAAGGGTGGAGGTTTAATTTTACAGAGTTGATGAAATATTGCTATTTTTTAAAAGAAAACTTAAAATTTGTAATCATACTAGGATATTCAATTGATTTAGTTAACTTCATTTTATAGATTTAAGAGCTCACAAATTTTTTGATTAACACATCAAGTTTTGATTTTAATCAAGATAAAGATTAAAATAAATTTATAGCAAAAGTTTCGGGCAAAAACTGAAAATATTGGATTTATAAAATAATCTTCTTGTTAATTAATTTGGCAAAAATCTAGCATTTTTCCGGTATTTTCTACAAATTTAGCCTAGGATACTTATTTAGAGTTAGGCTTTTATTTAGGCTGATTATTAAATAAGAAAGTTAAAATATAGGATATGAGTCATGGCACCAAAGTAAGCTTAGCAAGGAAATTTGCAAGCCATTGCTCTATTCCTTATCGTAGCATTTATTTCCTTTGAAGAAATATAGTATTACTATTTCAGCATTGATTTTGCAAATTTTATAATTAATCAACCCAAATAATTGGTCAGAGTTTCAATATTCAATATATGTAGTTTAGTTAGAGTTGAGATTATCTTACTTTCATATACATTTACACATAAATTTACTTCCAATCTTAAGTTCTGCATTTTCAAAAATACCATGACTCATCTATCCTGCTAAATCACCATCAGACTCAACGATGACTAAGTCGCGAAATTTTGCCAACATAATTTCTCCGACCTAGGATGGCAGTCTCGAAGGATTGATAATCGATGAACCATTTTGTGAATCATCAATGGCCTTCACCGATAGCTCGATGTTTTAAGCAATCATTCTGAGGAGAACAAGCAAGCTACTCTGCCTCAAAGCGGCTCCCACAAATGATTGAAATGAAAGCTGGAATACCCACTCTGCTCATGGAGATACCATAATTTTCAAAAAACTTGAAATGATTAGCATTATTCTTTGGCAATGAAATGCCAATCTTGATCTCAAACCAAATGATAAAGTCACAAGCTCCATATTGCTCCACAAAGTGCAAAGTCAAATCCAAACCAATCCGCCAACTGCATAACTGGAGCTGCTGGAACTTGACATTGATGACATAACCTGCACCTGAAGGGAGTTAAAAGCATCCCACTTTCCTCATAACTTCTGATCATAATCAGAAACATTTTTGGTAAGCCTTTGTGTCTTAATCCCTTTGTTTTTTTCGCTTCAAGGTTCGGCAGATAGAAGTCAAAGATAATGAGCCTCTGAAAGCAGCAGACACCCCGAGAGCAAATCAAGTGCAGTTGTGAGCCTTCGCTCATGCAAAATGTAGGGATTATCTCGCTCAGCTAATGCGAGTAATAGGGAGATTGATTTTTCATTAGCGTCACTTCTCCAAGTAATTAAAAACTCCCCAAGTCAAGTGATATGAACAAATTTGTGCGAGTTATGAGCAGATGGATAGATATCTAGAGCGCAGAAGATGATTACGCGCTCCCCCGATCAAAGCTTGAAGAGAGGCCAGCAAGATTACTGCAAGCAAACCGAAACATGGAATCTTGACCCCTACAAAATTGATTCTCACATGGGCAAAGAGGAATGGCATTAACTTACCTTTCGTTATGCGATGTGAAAGAGAGATCGAACAAAAAGCTTCAGTTATTCCACCTTTGATCGCTGCGAGGTGCAGCAAGCATCTTTGAAATAGTATTAATTATATTTTTAAAAACTTAAAGCTCTAAAAGTCTTACTGTTTTAATTAATAAGTATGATTATAGAAGTGCTCCACTCCAGATTGCAACTTAATTAATATAACTGACCTATAAATTAATAATAATTCTATAAATGGGAGTGCCTCTTTCAGGCTCATCAGCTATTGGCAACGCAATTCGAAGAATCTCTTCGTTTTGGTTAAGTTCACTTTGAGAGCAACCAAAATTATGATCAGAGATATTGTCTTTCTTAAGAAGACATGTTTAATATCACGATTGGAGAGGATGTTTTCATCATTTCAAGATAATCCACATTATATTGCGCAATTGAGATTTTGTACTCTAGTCTGTTAAAATTACTATCCCTCAGCTAAATAGTTAGCTTAAATATCATAGAGAAGAAGATTGACACTTTAGAGAAACAGTTTTGAGATAGGAAACGAAGAGATTCTTCGAATTGCGTTGCCAATAGCTGATGAGCCTGAAAGAGGCACTCCCATTTATAGAATTATTATTAATTTATAGGTCAGTTATATTAATTAAGTTGCAATCTGGAGTGGAGCACTTCTATAATCATACTTATTAATTAAAACAGTAAGACTTTTAGAGCTTTAAGTTTTTAAAAATATAATTAATATTATTTCAAAGATGCTTGCTGCACCTCGCAGCGATCAAAGGTGGAATAACTGAAGCTTTTTGTTCGATCTCTCTTTCACATCGCATAACGAAAGGTAAGTTAATGCCATTCCTCTTTGCCCATGTGAGAATCAATTTTGTAGGGGTCAAGATTCCATGTTTCGGTTTGCTTGCAGTAATCTTGCTGGCCTCTCTTCAAGCTTTGATCGGGGGAGCGCGTAATCATCTTCTGCGCTCTAGATATCTATCCATCTGCTCATAACTCGCACAAATTTGTTCATATCACTTGACTTGGGGAGTTTTTAATTACTTGGAGAAGTGACGCTAATGAAAAATCAATCTCCCTATTACTCGCATTAGCTGAGCGAGATAATCCCTACATTTTGCATGAGCGAAGGCTCACAACTGCACTTGATTTGCTCTCGGGGTGTCTGCTGCTTTCAGAGGCTCATTATCTTTGACTTCTATCTGCCGAACCTTGAAGCGAAAAAAACAAAGGGATTAAGACACAAAGGCTTACCAAAAATGTTTCTGATTATGATCAGAAGTTATGAGGAAAGTGGGATGCTTTTAACTCCCTTCAGGTGCAGGTTATGTCATCAATGTCAAGTTCCAGCAGCTCCAGTTATGCAGTTGGCGGATTGGTTTGGATTTGACTTTGCACTTTGTGGAGCAATATGGAGCTTGTGACTTTATCATTTGGTTTGAGATCAAGATTGGCATTTCATTGCCAAAGAATAATGCTAATCATTTCAAGTTTTTTGAAAATTATGGTATCTCCATGAGCAGAGTGGGTATTCCAGCTTTCATTTCAATCATTTGTGGGAGCCGCTTTGAGGCAGAGTAGCTTGCTTGTTCTCCTCAGAATGATTGCTTAAAACATCGAGCTATCGGTGAAGGCCATTGATGATTCACAAAATGGTTCATCGATTATCAATCCTTCGAGACTGCCATCCTAGGTCGGAGAAATTATGTTGGCAAAATTTCGCGACTTAGTCATCGTTGAGTCTGATGGTGATTTAGCAGGATAGATGAGTCATGGTATTTTTGAAAATGCAGAACTTAAGATTGGAAGTAAATTTATGTGTAAATGTATATGAAAGTAAGATAATCTCAACTCTAACTAAACTACATATATTGAATATTGAAACTCTGACCAATTATTTGGGTTGATTAATTATAAAATTTGCAAAATCAATGCTGAAATAGTAATATAGTAATCTATTGCTTAACAGCAACATTGTTTTATAGAAGTTTGCATGAGTTTTGGTGAGCCCTAATGCCGTGTGAGAAAACCTCTCTCACAAATTAGAACTCTTGTTCATAGATTAATGATACAATCTATTTGGATAGCAGACTCACAAGGAATAATGATCTTTTTTAAACCATCAAAAGGACTCAAGTGATGATGAAAAGGCATAATACTCTTTGGAATTTATTTGGTATCTCTTTTGGAGATAGAATTTCAGGCTAGATCACTAGGATTTTCTGCATTATGTATCTTAAGCTTTCATTTCACCTCGTGGAATGACCTTTGACAAATTTATTTTCCTCTCTTCGAAGACAAAACAGTGACGAAGAGATTTTTACGTTTTTAATTCTCAAGTCAAAGTAAAGCACATCAAAGTGATTATGAGAGTTTGCTAAGGAGTATTAATTTGTTTAGTCCGCTAGATTTCTCAGTTCCGGTGGAAGTGATGATCTCAGCCACTGGTGAAATATTGGGCTGAATGTGTTCGCAGAAATTATTATTATAGATTCACACATTTTTTATTTCCATTAGGAGGTTACACCTTAATTCCGTTTTAATTATTGAATTCATATTAAGGGCTTTTGGGAAATTACCTTCGGTTCCTCTATCCAAAATTATTCATATAATTTTGAATTTTTTGCTAAATTTAAATTATAAGCATATTGACATTTCAATAAACTTCTCCAATTGTTTATGCGAATGATAAATAGTTTATCATAAAAAGTAGATCACCAAATTATAATTTTAATTTCGTTAAATACTAATTTAAGATTTTAAGTTTTCATAATATATTTTTATTAAGAGAGATTATTTGGCAAAGTATTATACCTAAAGAAACTATTCGGTGAATATGATACTGATGTCTTATTTGCTCATTTGAAAATAGATTTTCAATATAATCATAGAATGATTAATTAAACATAATTATGAGTTACAGCATACATTTAGATTATTAAATTGAAATTAAATATAGATGTAATTAGTATACTGAATAAAAAAGTTTTATTAAAAAAAATTATTTTAATTAAAATTCTAAATAGATTTATAATGAAAATAATAGTGATAGCTATTTATCGATGTTAAAATTAAGATCTTAAACTAATGGGTAATTTTATTAGTTGCTTTTTGAGTGTTATAATTATTATGATTTAGGATTGCTATTCCTCTCTTCTTTTTTTTTTATTTAAAAACCCCTTTTACTCTAAATGAGTATTGCTCTTTAAGTTAAAAACATATTACAAAATTTTGATTGAGTTGGATATTAAAGTAACAATTTAGTTTTCGGAATCTTCAAATGCAAAAGATTCAATAAAATAAAATATGGTTTTGGAAATGATAGTAGCATTTATAAATAAATTCTGGGATACTAATCCTTCTCAAATTTGGATAAACTTCATATTTGTGCTCTTTATTTGGAAAATATGTGATATATAAATAATTATAAGTAAAATTAAATCAGGCTTATTTTACAGCGAAAAGATCTGATATCTCAAACTCTTCTTATTATGTAAGCTATTATCTGCAAAAAATCTCTATAAAATTAAATTTATAAATATTTATTTTTGATATTTTAAAATAATTTAAATCTAAATTTATTTTATGCTAATTTTTAAAATTTACAATCTTTTAGGGTCTTTTAAATATTGTGAAATAATAAAAAACTCATAAATATATTTTTCAATAATAAATTTCTCGCAGAAATTCTTCAGATCCCTTTGTAAATAATTGTGATTCCCCCTAAAATTTTCCTTAATGATAGTTAAATTAAAATTATAAATACCAATAATCTAAATTTTTAAAATCCTATTATGCTCTGAAAATTTCAAATTATGAAAAAAATTTCTTCTCAAATTAAAAGAAGAGGAAAGATTTTATTTTAAAATAGATTATTTTATTATTGGAATTAATGGTTATTCAACAGTTTAAAATTCTATAATTATTTTAAATAAATCGACTTGACACAGACTTATCTTATTTAAAGTAAAAATATAATAAAGATAATTGTTATCCAATACAGCAGTGGTATACCTTTGGAGTTTAATAAAATACAAAAATAATAAATTTTTAATACAATTTACAATTATTTAGCGATTATTTTAATTAAAATTAAAGAATTTAAAAAAATAATAATATAAGCAAAAAAATAATTTGCAATACTTTAGTTAAATATATTCAATGATGGAGAGAGCAAAGGTATTCAGAGCACGGAAGCAAAATATAAGCATCGAGGTGAGCAAGTGTCTATCACTATACAAACTTAGGGACGACGAGATGCACATAGATGCGGGAGCAGGTTCGAAGATGGAAACTAGGTCCATCTGGCCCAACAGAAAGAGAGAAAGGAACCTCTTAAGAATCCTTCTTCCCAGATAAGCAAAAGTGACTTAAGTCAGCATTAAGTTAAGCTTAAAAACTTTTCCTAAATATTCACTCTACCTTATTTTCGCACATAACTTTGTCTTCTTTCTTCCACTCTTTCAATACTCACTATTAAATCTTTGATATCTTAATCATGCATCAATGATAGAGCAGCAGCTTCTTTTTAGTGTCCCCTTAACTAAGTTCCAGAGTAAAACTCAAAAGCCCTTGAACTCTGGCGAGTATGGAACATTAAAACAGGAGTGATGTTCAACTCAGCGTATGCCTTCTTCGCTTCCCTTTTTCTTTTTGTACGCTGAGGTTGTCAACGAGTAGAATGATCCACCGTCTGTGATCTTCTCTCTGAGCTTCTTAAGGAATGCAAATACTGCTCTCGCTTGACAGAGCGAGGGATGAAGGAAAAAAGCTTCTAAGCCTGAGTCTTTTGCTGATTCCTGCAAGTAACGCATTGTAGTTATATTTACTTTCTACTCGTAAACTCTATGTTATCGTGCTTCTTGTCCAACTCTTCTTCATGAAGGTGTTGTGTGTGAACACAGCTTCGTCAGCACATACAAACTTCACCGCTATCCCTCTCACACCTGATCAGTGTAAATATATTTCAAATTTTAATAAAATGGCTTAGTGAAGTCTATAACGCGCTTCACTCGATTCACAGTTTTGTACGTTATGCCATTTCAACGATAGATGTTTGCTACAGTCTACGGAGAGATCTTGAGATAAGGAAACTATCTATGGAAGATCTTCTACTCCAAACTGAAGTGCGCTAAGTGGCGAAGAATTTGGGGATCAATCAAAGAATTGATGTGCACGAAACTTAGAAGTGCGATGAAGAACAGCTGCAACTCCTAACTTTCTCATCTGCAAAGCAACTTTCAAATGCGAGAGTATAGTGTGGCACTCTCAACATTTTTGCGATGGAGTTGATGTTGAGAACTGGCTATTACTACTGATAAGGGTGACTACATCCATACCTTAGAGTCAAAATGAGACTGAGATAGATGTGTAGTTATTTTTGAGTAATTAATTATACACAACTTATTCTCACTTTTTTATCATATTATAGGGGTTTTATTATATCACTAATTAAAAAATTATAAAAAGATATCTTAAACTTATTTCTTTTTAGAAAATAGCAATATTCAAAGTTAATTAGAAAATTAAAGGTCATAAATCTTAATTTAAAATATTTTAAATTTTTACTTTAAAAAAGGATTATAAATGACTTTTTAATAATTTTTAAAATGAAAAAAATTAAATTAACTCAGAAATAAACATGTGAGTTTTTCCGAGAAAAATTTATAGAGCTTTTCATTTCCTCATTAATTATATTTTCCAAAAATATTTGATAATTGAGTTGTATCCAGCAGCTATTACTTATACTAGTACCCCCAAGGATACTCAAGTATATTAATTTTTATTTTATTTAAAATTAACACAAAGATAACTTGATGAAAAATATATAAAGTTAAAGATGATTTAAAAATATGAAACCAATAAATAATTCTTTTGAGCGCGTTATCTCTCCCATTTAAATTAAATAAATGAGAGTTTTATAGAACTAGAGTATAACTGATTAGGTTTAATTTAATGTTGGACCATCTAAAAATAGATACATTGTATAGATGACAATAAAAATAGCTTCTGTACTTATAAGAAACATGGCTTCTCAGTCTCAACCTGTGTTTTCTTATCTATGGTTAGATAGTCAGATTATGAATTCAAATCTAATCAGTTACACTCTTATACTCTTAATCACAACTCTAATATATTTAATTTAGGCGGGGTTTATAACGCTTTCCAACAAATTGCTAATTTTTTAATTTTAAAACTTTTAAATTTAAAAAGGGTAAAAAAATTTTTGTTCGTTGAAAATTTTTCCAAAAATTTTAAAAAGGTTGCAGTCTTTTTTTAAATTTAAAAAAAAATTTTCTTTTTTTTATATAGATTGCCATTATAAAAATTTCTGGTGTTTATTTTGAGCTAAGAATTTATCAATTTGTCTAATAAAATTATTAATGATAAACGTCTAAAAAATTGTGTTATTACTAAACATATTCGATAGATATTTAAATATTACAAATTTCAATTCATTGAATTGAAACTGTTATTTAATATTACAAGTCTACATATTTTAATGAATTTTAAATAAAAAATTGATTAGTCTTTTGTAATCAATTGAATTGGATGTAAATTATATTTTAGTTTGTAAATAGCTTTAAGAGAATAATTATCTTTGATGTAAAATTGAATGAATGGCCAAAGTTAGGGAGGAGCTTATTTGTTATCAAACTTGAAATAATTACATACTATTTTAAAACCAATCTCTTGATAAGAAGATTGCAATTTATTGCTTTAAAGACTCCATTATATATTAGAAATCATTTATCAGTTGGTAATTTCTTTTCTTCAAGTAAAGATATTATTAATTAGAGAAATTCAAAATTGATTTTATTTAGTTTGGAGGGGAGTGGCAAACCTATGATAATTAGTTTAAATTGAGAAATAGTAAATAAAGCAAACAAATTATACATTAACACTAATTTTATATTGAATTAAAAATTAAAAATAAAGTATTGAAGTGAGCCATACTTGAGAGTTTGTTTTTGTTTTTATTTATAACAAATTAAAATATATTATTGTATTATATAAATATAGCTCCCTTTAAAAATGAGAATGGAGGGAGGGTAGTTTTTTAATACATTATCCGTATAAAATATATAAATTAAACAAAGTAATTATTAATTATCTTATAAAAGTCAATACTAAATTTTCAAATTAGTCACGCTTGACTTATCCTTGAGAAATTAATGTTTAAAAGCAGACTATTAAATTATTTTGGCTTCAAAGATATTTTATGAACAATTTGCATAATATGTTATTAATGATGTGGAATTTTATTTATGATTTAAATAATATTTTTGTTTATAAGATAAAATTTTTTTGCTAAGTTAAATCCTTTGACTCTATAAAAAATGTAGCAAAAAATTATTTTGGAAAAAATCTATAAAATTATAAATCTTTGAAGAATTTATGATTTTGATAGCACTTTTTATTTTGTCGCGTTTGAACAAAGTATTATAAAAAAATAAATATTCAAAGCAGGATGAAAAATAGCTTTAAAATATAGAAATTTAACTTTAAGAGCCTCTGAAATGACATAATACATTAAACTTGAGAATTCTCTATTGAAAATAGAGTATCTAACTTAAAAATATTTTATAATGATTTTGAAAGCAGTCATATTTTAAAATTCTTAATTCTACTTTTAATAAATAGGATGAGAGATTAATTTAAGAGAATTTAAATTTTAATTTCAAAAGTAAATATAAAAGTATTAAGATGCTGGTTTCAATCAAATTCCAAAAACCAATTTTTATAACACTTTAGAGGGGTTTTATTCCATTGCTCCTAATTTTTTAGAGGAATTTTTTATGCTAATCTTATCTTTTCAAGCAGATGATGAGATAGGAGATCTTTTTCAAAACCAAATTTTCTAATATTTATTTTAATTTAACGAGCTAAATTGTTATCATTTAGGCGGGGGTGATTAGGTACAAAAGCTAGATTTGAGAAATGTTTTCCTTTATGCTCAAGAGGAATTCTCTATAGAAAATACCTTTACTTTACTAATCAAGCCTCTTTTGTATTTCTAGAATTATTAACATTATCATTCATTAAATTCTTACCTAAGTTTCTTTCAGAATTTTTTTGCTTTCTTTTAATATTATTGGGTATTTGGAGTATAAAATCTAATATTTAGTAAAAATTTTTAGAAATAAACAATTAATTAAACTTTTATTGTGAACTAATTAGTTTTAATTTTCAATTTTATTATCTTCTCTAATTCGTAAATGCAGAGCATTATCACATTAGCTTTTTGAAATCCTTATCCCCAAGGATTTGTTTGAGTTAAGCAAGTGATCTAATTTATTCTTGATTCTAAGCTGCCTCGATTAAAGTTTCTGTGAGGAGCTTAGTATTTTTCTTCCTATAAATAATTTCCATGAGTGCTTCGATGTCATCCATTTCTTGCATTGCCAACTTTTTCATTCCTAGAATAATCTAAGTCTTTGAGAGGTTTGAGATAGTAAGGTATATAGATTGCAGAATTCCTCTTGTTCTAGAGCTTCTTCCTCTCATTTGCTAATACTAACTCTCTGACCTCACATTGCATGAAATAATCACTTTTGCGTCTTACTTGAATCTTGTATTGTATC